>WOXC01011735.1:0-139152 GCA_011680675.1 Gymnobelideus leadbeateri
GACTTTAAAAATCAAATAAGAGAAGTAGAGGAAAAATTGGGAAGAGAAATGAAAAGGATACAGGAAAAGTATGAAATGAGGGTCAACAGCCTGACTGAGGAAAACAACACCTTAAAAAATAGACTAGCTCAAATGGCAAAGGAGGCCCAAAAGGGCAATGAGGAGAAGAATGCCTTAAAAAGTCGAATTTGCCAGGTGGAAAAAGAATCTCAAAAGCTCACTGAGGAGATTCATTCTCCCAGAGTTAGACTGGAGCAAATGGAAACTAATGACTTTATGAGAAATCAAGATGCTGTTAAGCAGATCCAAACAAATGAAAGATTAGAAGGCAATGTGAAATGTCTCATGGGAAAAACCACTGACCTGGAAAATAGATCCAGGAGAGACATCATGGAAAAAATTATTGACTACCTGAAAGCCATGATCAAAGAAAGAACCTAGAAACCACCCCTTCAAGAAATTCTTCAAGGAAAATTGCCCTGATGTTTGATCCAGAGGGAAAATAGGAGGGGTTGAAAGAATCCACAGATCACCTCCTGAAAAAGATCCCAAAAGAAAACCCCAGGAATACTATAGACAGGTCCTGGTGAATCCCCAGATCAAGGAGAAAATACTCCAAGCAGCCAGGAAAAACAATTTCAATATTGTGGAAACACAATCAGAATGGCACAGGACCTGGCAGCTTCTACATTGAGGGATAGAAGGGCATGGAATATGATATTCCAGAGGGCAAAAGAGCTGGGAATGAACCCAAGGGTCACCTACCCAGCAAAACTGAGTATTTTGTTTCAGGGGAAAATATGGTCATTCAGTGGAATAGAGGACTTTCAAGCATTCTTGAGGAAAAACCAGAATTGAATAGAAAATTTGACATCAGACACAAGAAGGAAGAGATGCCTGAGAAGGTAATCGGGGAAGAGAGATCAAGGGGAACTTATCAAAGTTGAACTATTTACATTCCTATGTGGAAAAGCAATAACTGTGACTGATGATATCTTTCTCACTATGAAAATAATGGAAGAAGGGGGGTGGTCATATGAATACATATGTGAATGTGTGTGTATATGGTTACAGTTATATATGGATAGAGGGCATAGGTTGAATTTGTTGGGAAGGGAGAATACTCAAGGGATGAAATTATGAGGTGAGAGAGGAAAGTGGCAAGAGGAGATGGGGAGAGACAGGGTAGGGTAAACTATCTCATGTAGAAGAAGCAAGGGGAAGTGGTTGCAAGGGAGGGGAGAATAGGAAGGCAAAAAAGGCAAAACCACATTCTCATTGAATTTGGTTCAGGGAGAGGATGACATACATACTAAATGGGATATCTCAACCTGCAGCAGAATAGGGGGAAGGGGGATGAGAGGAGGGATGATGGATGGGAGGGCATCCTTGGGGGGAGGGGAGGCTGGAAGTACCCACTATAGAAGAGGGACAGGATCATGTAGGGAATGGACCAGGTGGGGGGTGGGATGAGTGGGAGGGAATTATAAGCAGCCTTGTACAATATAGCTACTATGATAATGTTTTGCATAGCTAGACATGTACAACATATACTGAATTACTGATCTCCCCAGAGGGAATGGGTGACAAGGGAGGAAGGAAATGGATTTGAAATTTGAGGTCATAACATTAAATGTTTCAAATATATATAAATCCTATTATTAATACTCTTTTGCTTGTAATTGGGAGATAAGATGTGCAGGCACTGGGACACAAAGATTCACCTTCCTCTAATGGAAAAGTCGATGGGGGTATGGGAGAAGGTATGGGAGAGAGTAGATTGGAGGAAGTGATATCTTGTGGGACTGCTATTCTGGGAGGTTGGGTAGGGAATAATGGGGGGAAAATGATTGTAACTCAAAATCTGGTGGAAATGAATGATGTAAAACAGAAGTTAATAAAGCATTTGTTTAAAAAAAAATCCTATTTGATCAAGCTGCTTAAATTATCATACTCTTTAGAGGCTTCAAGTACCACCAGCTCCTGGAAATTTTTTCAGTTATGGTCATTGCAAAGTTGATCTCACAGATATGTTTTCAAGTCCTTCTCTGCCTCCCAGGCTCTCCTTCTCTGTGGGGGACTTCAATGATGGGACATTTCTCCTTTCTTTGGAAAGATAGTATTTCCTCAGAATGGCAAGCCCTTTGGCAGTAACCATTGTCAATAACCCCGAGGAGAGTACTCACCTTGCAAGACTAGAGCTGAGAATACAGAGGAAGGCAAAAAAAAAAATCCCTGTGTTCAGGGAGCTTACAACGTAATGGGTGAGACAATATGCAATCAACTATGTGCAAACAATACATACACAGACATATACATATATATGTATATACACACATATGCATGTATACACACATATATGTATGTATGTATGTATATGTGTATATGTAATCTCAGAGGGAGAACACTAGACCTTAGGGGTGCTGGGAAAAGTTTCTTGATGAAGGTGAGGTTTTAGCTGAGATGTGAAGATAGCCAGGGAAGTAAGGAGGCAGGGATGAGAAGAGAAGGAACTATAGGGACAACCAATGAAGGAACCACAAGGAAGCCATTGTGACTCTATCACAGAGTATGTGGAGAGAGTAAGGTATAAGAAGACTAGAAAAGTAGGAAGGGGCCAGGTTTTAAAGGCTAAACAGTGTGTTTTACATTTGATCCTGAGGACAATGGGGGACCATTGGAATTTCTTGTTGTTGTTTGTCCTTTGTTCTCAAGGAAGACCATGTCCTCAGGAAGGTGGTGCCATGACTTGCAAGTGAATTGGATTTAGGTGGGTCACTAGCCTCGCTCACCCCCAACCCCCAGCCATCTGGGTCCAGTGGCCAGATATTGATCCGGATGACTGGAGATGGCCCCCATTGGAATTTATTGAATAGAAGGATGACATGGTCAAATCTTTACTTTAGGTGGACCACTTTGATAGCTGAGTGGTGGGTGCACTAGAGTAGAGATTGATTTGAGGGAGACCAATGACTATGAGGTGAAGAGGGCTTGCACCAGGGTGATGATAGTGTCAGGGTAAAGTAGACTTATATGAGAGTATGGCAACAGATTGGACATAGTGGGAGAAGAGAGAGAGAGAGAGAGAGAGAGAGAGAGAGAGAGAGAGAGAGAGAGAGAGAGAGACAAAGGCAGAGAGACAGAGAGACAATATAAGGAGAACATCTAGACTGAAAGAAAGTCTGAGAAGCTGGGAACATGGTGGTACCTATGTCAATAATAGGGAAGTTGGTAATGAATTCTGCCTGTTGTCTAAGGACAAACTGACCTGAAGTCAGAGAATTGTCAACAGAAAGTTCACCATAAAATGATGCAATTTTTTTTTCAGTTATAGTAACTCACAAACAACATTTTCTAAATTGTGAAGGATTTGTGATTTCGGTCAATGAAGGAGGAACCAGACTGATGAAATCAAGATCCTTGACAAATGGAAGTAAGGTTACCTATCCTAAAGGGCTGGAACTCACTGTCTGAGTCAGCTCTCCCTGGGTGACCCTATCTTAGGTTCATTCTGAGAATATTTTGAAAAGGAAATTTATGAGTGAGGAAAACAGAAAAGCAGTATGTTATAGTAGATAGCACACTGAACTCGGATTCAGGACAACCTGGGTCCAAATACTGTCTCAGAGATTTCCTGGCTGTATGTCTCTGAGCAAATAATTTACCACCCTGAGCCTCTGCTGTAAAAGCGGATGGTAGTTGCTTCTACCTCACAGGCTTGTTGTAAGACTCAAGGGAAAAAATGTATGTAAGGAACTTTGCAAACCGGAAAGGACTCCTCCATAAATGTCAGCTATTATTATTAGGAGACATCATGGTGTAGGCGAATGTTATGCTATCATCTTACTCAGACTTAGTTCCTTAGAAGGAAGAAGCTCTTGGTAGGGTGAGAGAGTTCTTGTGCCTCTTTCATAGAACTATTACTGATGGCACCTGGATAGCATAACTAGAATGAATGGATGGAAGATGAATTTTAGGCTTGATGTCAGAAAAAGCTTGGCAGTCAGAGCTATCCAAAAGTAGGAAGCACCAATGGAGGTAAAGGATTCCCCCTTTTTGGATGTATCTGAGCTCTGCTGGAATAAATGATCACTTATCAAAAACGTCAAGAATTCCCTTTTGGGTATGGGTTAGCTGAGATGGTGCCTCCTGAATTTGAAGCTCTGTGATCTGTGATCTTGCTTCAGCTATGGACAGTGGGCTACAGCTTATTAGTGGAACAGCTGATGGATAACTCAAGAATAGGTCAAACTCTCCAAAGCTCCAGACTAACTTAGGAGAAACTCTGTAAGTCACCAGATACACCATGAAGTGGACTTTACTCCCTTTTACTCTCATGTTTTAAACTACATCTCATCTCAGCCAGACCTTTTCTACCAGACAAGGTGTTTGGAAACACCCACCATGCCGCCATGGAGCAACCCCACCTGAACCACAGTTATAAAAAAGGACCTGGATTCTCCTCTCTCTGGTATGAGACTAGACCGAATGTGGAGAGGTGAAAGATCAGCGTTTTATTATTTGTTAAACCACTCAGCTTCCTAGAAATAAACATGGTCTCTGATGTTGATTTGAGAACTAGAGGATATCTTTCAAGTCTAATAAATGTGATAAAAATAAACAACATCCTTTCATAAATTTAATGGAGCATGGCTCTGTGTTTATCTTGTGTCATGTACTTGAGATTACCATACCGGAGGAAGAAAACACTTGATTAATGCAGTGAGTCTATTTTGTAATCTGTGGCTGGCTGGAAGATCTTTCTCTCCTTCCTGCTGTTCCATTTCTTTTCTCTTTTGTCTAGGAAAGTTATCGATGGTGTTACGTCGTGATAATAATAAAGCAACAATCTCCTGATTTTTTGGTTTGCACAAATGCAGCCAAATAGAGTCCTGTTCCTTTTTTTTTTTTTTACTTTTGGCAGAAGGATGAATCTTTTGTTACTTTTTAAAATTTCAGGCTGTGGGCTTATCAACCTTGCACAAGATTAAAATGTGGAAAGAACCATATTTCATTTAAAGTAACTATCCTGAGAAGGGAAGAAGTTACAATTTAAAACCAAACCCCAAAGTATCTGCTGAGGAACTCAACAGAGCAATGGACCAGAAGCCAGAAGATGGACAATGGACATTTATTATCTGTGTGACTTTAAACAAATCTCTTAACTTTCCTGGGCCTCAGTTTCCTCACCTATCAAATGAGAGGGTGAGACTGGATGGTCTCTCAAATCTCTTCCATCTTTAATATTTAGGTTAGTTCCCTATGAATTCTAAGGAATTATGATATTAATTAACCTACATATTTTATTTTATGATTTCAAATAAAATATGATGTTCTCACTTTATCTTTACAACAATCCTGTGAGAAAGTTAGTATATACATACATGTTCACACACACACACACACACACACACACACACACACACACACACATTATATATTTCATTTTATGGGAAATCTAATAAGGAAATTAAATCTGAGAGGTTTAGTTGCCCACATATTTTGTCTTCCAGTATAGTATCTTTCAATGGAGTTGTACTCAATATTGTAACCCAAATCTCAAATGTTTATTTTACATAGTGAGAAATCACAGGAAGGGGAAGGAGATGTTGTGACAAGTCTATAAGTAGAGCTTTGAGAAGCCTGGCCTTTTTCACCCAAGTTTACATTGCATATAGCCAACTATTCTCAATGATATGGCAAGAGACACAAGTACCTAAGGTATCAGGATCCTTGAGAATAGAGATTAGCTCAATTTTTCTATTGGTATCACTAGTTCCTAGCAAAATGTTTAGCACAACGTGGGCACTTATTCAATGCTTGTTGGTTGATACATTATGTCTAGAAATACATCAATAGGTCATAGGCCAGAGTGGACAACTTTCTAGTGACTGCTATTGAAGGAATCCACCATTGCAACATACCAGAGGGTCAAAATGACATTGAGAGTGGGGGCATTAGATTATGGAATTGAATGGACTTCTT
This sequence comes from Gymnobelideus leadbeateri, assembly GCA_011680675.1. Taxonomy (NCBI): domain Eukaryota; kingdom Metazoa; phylum Chordata; class Mammalia; order Diprotodontia; family Petauridae; genus Gymnobelideus; species Gymnobelideus leadbeateri. The sequence continues at coordinate 5,986 of WOXC01011735.1, forward strand.
GGGAGGGTAGGTCTTAAGATATGCAAAGACTGACTTCTAGTAAAGACAAGCTTATCTTTTTTAAAAGTCCTACTTGAGAGGGGTAAGAGGTGAAGAGGATGGTGGGGGGGGGTGGAGTTGGAGGATGAGAGGGAGGATGAGAAAATCACCCTTTCTTATACTGAGAGTACCAGTTTGGGAACTGATGGATTGTAAGATCCTGGATTTAGATCTGGAAGGGACCTCAGAGACTATCAAATTCTACCATTTAATTTTACAGATTAGAAAACTGAGGACTAAAGAGATTACCCAGGATCAGTTACTAGTCAGTTACTAAGTATCTGAGTCAGGGTTTGAACTCAGTCTTCCTGACTCTAAGTCTAGCTGTCTATCCACTAATTTTATTGTTCCCTATTGTATGTAAGATAGTCATTTGTCTTTTATTCCCACCCTCTCAATTGAACCTTTCCTTGTGACAAAGAAAAACATTTAAACAAAACAAACCAACAGTAATGGTATATCAGATAGTGCATACAACATTCCACATCCTTAGTCCTCCACCTCTTTACTGAGAGGAGGGAGGTATGTTTCATCATCAGTTAACTGACACTGTGCTTGTTCAATACAATTAAGTCAGAGGTTAATTTTTTAATTTAATTTTTTTGGGGTTACATTGTGAGTTCTGATCTGTCTTCCTCCCTCCCAGCCCTGCAGTAGAAAAGACCAACTCTTGTTATTTTATGCAAGTCTTTTCATGTTTTTTTTTTCTAAAAATCAAGCCTCTCATTGTTTCTTAGTAGTATTTCTTCACATAGTAGTATTTCATCACAATCATAAATCACAATTTATTCAGTCATTTCCTTATTGATGGACATCCCCTCAATTTCCAGGTCTTTGCCATCACGAAAAGTTGCTCTAAATATTTTAGAATATAAAGGTTCTTTTCCTTTTCTCCAATTAGTCAGAGTTTGATAGCCTTTGTATCATTATTTATAATTATATAGGCACTATACATATAGTTTCCTGGTTCTACTTTTTTCCTCTCTGCATCATTTTATAGGAACCTTTTTCTAAATGTTTCTCTGAAGTTTTTGTATTTGCTATTTCTTATGGCAAAATAAAATTCAATTGCATTCATTTGCCTCAACCTATTCAGTCATTTCCTAATCAGTGGGTACCTTTTTCTTTTAAGTGTTTTTTTTTTTTTGCCAGAAAAAGTCATGCTATGAGTCTTTTGTTATATAGAGGACTTTTCTTTTGGTCATTGACCCATAAGGATTTGTGGGTCAAAGAATCTCAATGGTTTAAAGTCATTTTCTTGTATGATTTCAAATTTTGTATCAGAAGACTTGGACCTATTTATAGCTTCACCAACAATGACATCTTAACATCTTTACCAATTTGTGGGCTATAAAATGGAACTTCACTGTAAGTTTTACAACTGAGTTGTTTTAATTCACATTTCTCTTTGTGTCATGGAGCATTTTTTCATACAGTTGCTGATCATTTGCATTTCCTTATCTGAAAATTATTCACATCATTTTATCACATATCTATTGGAGAATGGCTTTTGGTTGTACATATTTGTGTCATTTCCCCATATATCTTGGATAACAAACTTTTATCAGAGTACTTGATGCAATGATTCTGTGTCCCCCTTCTCCCCTTCCAATTATCAGCTTTGTTTCTTTCCAGATTGCATCAATTTCTGCAAGGGCTTTTTAATTTTATGGAATCTAAATGGACTATTTTGTGCTTTGTAATCCATATTCCTTTATTGATAAAGAATTCTCCCTGTGTGGTGGCAAAGAACTGGAAGTTGTGGGCATGTCCATCAATTGGGGAATGGCTAAACAAGCTTTGAGATGTGATTGTGATGGAATATTACTGTGCTATAAGAAATGATGAGTTCAATGATCTCAGAAAAACATGGAAATACTTGCATGAAATAATGATGAGTGAAATGAGCAGAGCCAAGAGAACATTGTATATAGTAATGGGCAATATTATTTTAAGAATTATGTCAAGTTAATAAGCCATTTTGACTATTATAAATACCCAAATTAACTAAAAAGGACATGTGAAGGAAGATGTTATCTGCTTCCAGAGAAAGAACTGATGAACAAAAATTATGTATAATATGTTTTTTTTAATTTTTTAAAATTTTTTTTGCATTTTGGAGGGCAATTGGGGTTAAGTGACTTGCCCAAGGTCACACGGCTAGGTTTTTGTTTGTGTGTGTTAAGTGTCCGAGGCCACATCTGAACTCAGGTCCTTCTGACTCCGGGGCTGACACTCTACTCACTTCGCCACCTAGCCGCCCCCATGTATAATGTGGTTTTACATGCATGTATATATTTGTGTCAAAGAGTAACCATCTCCTGGGTGAGGCGAGGGGACATTAAAAAATATTAAAAGTGGATGGCAGAGAAGAAAAGAAAATGTAGAAGAAGGCAAAGAAAGCAGAGTAGCTTTGAAAATGATGAGCAGTACTTATACAGCTCTTAAAAAGAGTAAACACCATGAAATATAAAGCCAAGATCTTACAGAGAATATTTTGTTTAGGTTGTGCTATAGATATGGAAATGTTCTTTTTTTATCTTCATGTATTTACGTTCAAAATGAATAAGAAAATTAAATTTAAAAAAAGACTTCTTTCCCTGAAAACTACTTGGTAGCAGTTATATAACTACCAAGTAAACTTCTGGTACGTGTGTATGAAGTAATAATAATGATAATAGCCAACATCCATATAGCATTATAAGGTTTGCAAAGTGTTTTACATATATTATCTTACTTGATCCTCATAACCTCTTTAAGGTAGGGGCTAGATTATCTCCAAGGAAAAATGATCAGTTGCTGGTGTTAATGTAAAACCTACCCCATCATTGTTTGATTTCCAGTATATACCTGTCTTCACTGAAGTCATCTTCCTAAGGGCTTGGCTGAGACTTTAGGTTCTCATAGGTTACAACTAACAGGCTTTGCCAAGTTCTGCCAAGTTGTAAAGATTTGGCGTACAGGCTTGGTGATGAACTGTCTGTCTCTGTTGTCCCAGGACCAACCTAATTAAGTTCAGAGAGGATCATCCATCTAAGTTGGTTGCAGATTGAAGTCTTTCCCCCACCCTCAGCCACAGCAATACCTGAAGACCACCTCTTAAAATGCAGAGGGCCTGCAATTCATATAAGGGGGTGAAGAGGGTTTACTTGCAGAATCATAGGTCTCTGAAGGAGTTATGTAAGTAGTATGAAATCAGCAATAAATTTCAATCCACTGGACCCTAATCCACCAATATGCTTGGAATTAAAAGAATTGTTCATTTTTCACATTCTAACCAGAGAGAAGCATCAGTACCTTCCTTACTAAGGTAGTTGAATTTTCACATTATACTTTATGGGATTTCCTCTATTTACCTAATGTTTTCCTGTCCAGTCTTTCCAGACTATGAATTTTGCATGTTTTATATACACGAAGGTGACTTTTCCTTCCTTTAATGACCACTTCTTATCAGCAGAGGCGACCCATACTGGCTCATAAATATGTCAGTCCTCGCTCACTCTCAGCCCTCTACTTCAGAAGCACAATTCCTTTATGAGCGTTTCCTCCACTTTCCTTTGGAACAAGCTTCACTCCCTCCTCCAGTCCAACTTCAGATTAGCTCTTAGTTTCATGCCCCATTGGTAGATATAAATAAATGGAAGACCAATGCCTGCACACTGGAATCATTGCAGTAAGAGTAGAGAGACAATATAAAACAAGGCCCGTGGAGCCAGGGCCTTCCGATTCCAATTAAATATTTCCTGTCAGTCTGTGCCAATTGTGCATCTTGTAAGAACATTTGAAAGCAGAAGTCTGAACTCTCAGGGACCCCCCCCTCCCCACCCCTTGACTTAAAAACCTGCTTCCTGTTTGACAAGATTTAACAAATAGAAGCAAATACGCACATTCAGCAACAGGAGGCATTGAGAACTGGCTCAGATGTGCAAAGGTGGTCTGTTTCCTCTGCTTGTGCCCACCCACCCAGCCCTGCTGTCCTCCAGGACTTTTCTTCTTCCTCACAAAGTGTCTCTGGACATCAGAGCTTTGTTGTATAGAGTTCTAATGAAGTTTCCAGGCTTACAGGAAATAATTGCATATCTTGGTGTTGTCTTGAAAAAGTCCAGCATATCCATGACACTGCAGATGTTAAGTATTGGGCAATGGGGTGGGGGGAACATGGGTCTCCATGCTGCTCTTAATATGTGGTGCCTAAGTAATTTAAATTCTCTGTGCCTCAGTTTTCCCAATCCACAAAATGGGGATAAGATCAATAGGGAGTACGAGGACAAATTAGATGAAATGAAAACCAGGTCAATGTAGTGAAAAGAGTAATAATAATTCACATTTTCACAGTGCTTATAAATTCTTATTTACCAAGTACTTTTCATATGATAGCCTTGTAAGATAGTTATGTATTTATTGGTATCCTTCCCCTCTATCCCCACCATATTTTAAATATGAGGAACTGAGGCTCAGAGGGGTTAAGTGACCAGATCAGAAGTTGTTGGAGTTCAAAAGAGCCTTATACGTGGCCTAGTGCAATTACCTTATATTACAGATGAGGAAATTGGGGACCAGAGAAAGGAAGTGACTTGGCCAAAGTCACACATGTAAGAAGTGTTGGGTTGGGACTTGAGCCCAGTCTTTTAACTCCAAATCCAGCCTTCTTTTTACTAACTTCCTACCATTAAGTACTGAAGCAGGAATCAGCACTGGGGAAGTCAGCATTGAGGACTATTTGCACTAGGGAGGTCAGTACTGGAAAGCTCCTTGTGGTGGAAAGAGTATTAAGCTTGAAGTCAGGAGACCTAAGTCTTAGCTCTATATGACCTGGGAAAATCAGCTCCTTATTTGTTAGGGGGTGGAATGAGACTTCTAAATCCTCTTCCAGCTCCAACAGGTTTCTAAATCTAGAAACTTTTGAGCTGGTCAAAAGACACAGCTGCCTTGCTAGTTGATTGATACTTTTGCTACCATTTTTCTGTATTCACATTTGAGACTTAAGTAGCCAAATAAATTAGAAATAAGACAGAAATCCCAAATCTCAGAAGTCATGTTCCTAAATCATTCTACCTTATCAATGATGATGATGATGATGATGATGATGATAGCAATAATAGCATTTACATAGCTCTTGAAGGTTAACAAAAGACTTTAGTCAAGTAGTATCTGGGGCAGCATTCCAACTCAAGTCCTATGCTCTCTTCACTGTGCCACCTAGTATGCAGTTACCCTCCAGTAATAATCATGACTCATGAATGGGGGTCTATATGTTATAGTGCAAAGCTTCTTGAACAATTTAAGAAGCTCTGAAGGGGTCACAAGTTGAAAAAGTTTAAGAGACTCCGGATGTGGATAGAGTGCTAATCTTAGAGTTGGGAAAACCTGGGTTCAGAGCCCACTTCTAACACATACTGTCTGTGTAGCTCTTGGCAAGCCATTAACCCATTGCTGTTCTAGGCAGCTCTCTAAGATGATAAATTGCATTTAAGTTGTTTATCTCAACTGGTAGTGAGACTTAAAATTCCCTGCACCATTGAAATCAAAGATCCAGTCTGTTCGAACATGAATGGGGGTTTAAAAAAAATGTTTACACATTGGTGTTTGTTTGCTTTGATATCGGGTCTCCCTATGTCACCTAGACTGGAAGTGCAGTGTTATTGATCTGTTCATAGTAGTGCTACTGACTGTCGATCTCTCTGTTGCTCATCCGTGGGCACTTCACTCCCTAGGGATTCACCACATTGGTGCAGGACTTGGTGTGGGCACTCATTCTGCTTTAGCCCCACTGCAGCTTAGAACTCCTGAGCTCAAGAGATCCACAAGCCTCCACCTCCCTGCCACAGTTTGGTGTTGTCCTCAGAATAACCTTGGGAGGTGGCAGAGGCAACTGTCATTATTCCCATTTTACCAAGAAGAAAACTGGGCTTCTGGGAGACTGTGATTTGCCCAAGGTCACACACCAGATAAAAGTTGTTCTGCAAAAATCTCATCATCATTCGTTTGCTTCAGCTTTGATACTCAACACTTCCTTTCTAACTGGAAGGCTGGCGGAGGGGTAGACAGACAACCACCACCACAACAAACCCTCCTCCCACAGCTACCCTCTATAGAGGACTGAGAATTTCTAACTCTTCATTTTCCACCAGCCACTGTGCTTGGTTTTCAGCTCCAGGAACACCAGGTCCTCACTGCCCTTGCCCCTGCCATCCAGCTTCTTTGTGTGTAGTCTTCCTCCATTAGACTGAAAGCTCCTTGAGGGCAGCGGCTCTCTCTTTTTCTTATGTGTATCCCCAGCAATTAGTACAGTGCCTGGAACATAATAGGTGTTTAGTTAATGTTTATTGGCTATTGAGTGAAGATTCAAATCTAGGTTATCTGATATTAGGATCATTAAACCTATGCTGTTACTGGCCCTGGAGTCAGAAGGACCAGAGTTCAAATCTAACTTCAGATACGTACTAGCTGTGTGACCCTGGGCAAGTTATTTAACCCTAATTGACTCAAAAACACCCAATCCATCCCAAAACCTGGGACAAATGGGTATTCTAAAAATTCAAAATGTTATTTGAGGAAATCATTATTGTTTATTTACCTTTTCCAGCCTGTACAACAATGCATATTCTTCATCTTTAGTATGGATGCTTTGAAAAGATGCTGTATAAAATAGTTCTCTAATTTCTCTATAAAATAGATCCATTCTTATAGTACTAATGGAACTGCTATAATCTTTGGGGAAGTAATCTGTCACCTTACACTATCAATTATTAAACTGTTCATGTCCTTTGACCCAGTTACCTTACTATTATAGAGCTAGTAGTTATGAAAAGGAGAAAGATCTATTTGTTGAAAAAAAACTATTTAAAATTGCATTATTAAAATGAATAAAATACCAGAAATAATCTATGTGCCCAGTGATTGGGAGTTGACTGAACAAATTGTGGTGTGTGATTAGGGAATCATTTACCTATAAAACCTGACAAACATAAAACAATCAAAGAAATATAGGAAGACCAATGAATGGATGCAGAGGGAAGACAGCAGGATTAGAACAATTCATGCCCACACTGAATGTAAATAACAGTCTTTGTGTTACAGCACTAAGACTTTTGGGACACCTTGTATATTGCTAGCCACTGGATCTGGCATTTTGTTGGTAAGGAACTTCAGAATGAGAACCAATACAGGTTGGCACCACTTCTTCAACTTATAATGTTAGATGAATGCTGAGACTTTAAAGTGACTTGTCCAGGGTCACATTGCTGGTCTGTATCTGAAGTGGGATGTAAACCCAAGGCTTCCTGCATTCATGGTTGCTTCTCCTTCCATTGTTCCAGGTTCAATGCACATTTTAAAATAAACTATAAAGATAGATTTATGTAAATTTATGATTTTTTCCCCATTTTGTTAATGGTTACTAAATTTAAAATAAATAAAGTAAATTGAAGTATCTTTTTTCAGCAGTGGGAGAATGACAATACAGAATACAGATTCACTTATGGAGTTCCTTGGACATGGTAATCACTCACTAAAAATTTTATTGATTGCTTGCATTTCTTTCCCAAGTGGAAATATGGATTTGCATAAAATGTAATAACCAGACATCACTTCTAAGCTAAGTTGTCCTACTCTCAATTACTTCCAGCTCACAATCACTGTCAGGAGCTCTGCTACGGAAATGGAAAGCGTCCACCAGCACCAGGAGCAGCAGCACTGAGACTTCCACCATCACTGTTACTATCAGCAGCAGCAGCAACAGCAGCTATAGTCACTGCCCCCAACATCACTTCCCCTGCCACCTACCTAGGTGACCCTTACCAACCTGTGACAACATTTCTGTCATCATGACAATCACTATTACCACAGGTCTGGATGATGCTATTGCCAAGCTTACCACTAACACCACCATGACTGCCATGACCAGTGTCACCCCAATCACAAACTTGCCTTCCTTGAATGGTTTCATTGCTGAAGGAGTCAGTTGCCATTTCTGTTCCTTAGCCCTAGTGAGCCATAGAATGTTTCTGAATCTTAATGCTATTTTTTTTCCAGTAGGAAGAATAGAGTTCAGAGTCTTATTAAGTATACAGTTGCATATGGTTTTTCCTGGGATGACTTGCTTCACTTTGGCCTAAAGGATTCTCTGGGACTTCTTCTGGGTTCCTGAAACTTACTAAGGCCTCATGGACTTTCCCATAGATCAAACTAGAGACACCTGTTGCTACAGTTTGTCTTTACATGTCCTCTGAGTTTGGCAGCACATGATGAATCCTTTATATGAAATATACACAGTCAATCAAAAGATCAAAACAAATTCAAACAAACAAAAACGACAAATTGTCTGGAGTAGGGCCTTAACATAGGGAGTTCACCAACAGGTGGTGCTCCTGGAGCTGATCTTAAGATTAACAGTCTCACCTAAGAGCCACGACTGCTCAGGGACTTTCCTAGCAATTTAGCATTAATTATTTTTAAAAATGATGTTTTCTTGTTCACCAGTCTCTTCTCACAACATCCCTGAGTAATAAAAGACTAAGGGATCAGGACTCCTTGAGAAAATTATTTCCCAGAGGATACCCGTGGTGAATCTGCCTTCTTTCTGTTTCCTTTTAGCACTCCTCCATAAGGAAGAGGAATAGGTTATGAAACAGAGGGTTAGAATTCCTCAGCACACAAGCATGCATTGATTTAATACCTGTGGGAGTAACCTGAAGTGTTCAGATTTCTCCAGAGAAGGGGGTTGTCCCTGGAAATTCGGCTCTGTATTTTGGTATGATGGGAATTTTTTTCTCTTTTGGTTTGTGAGATTCAGAGAGGAGAAGATGAAGAAAAAAGAGAAGGCATGAAAGTGTTCCCCAGGGTGATCTGAGGAAATTAAGGATGGATGAGTGAACTACTACGTCTGTATCCCAAAGAGATCATACAAAATGGAAAAGGACCCACATGTACAAAAATATTTATAAGGGCTCTTTTTGTGGTTGCAAAGAACTGAAAACTGAAGAGATTCCCAGCAATTGGGGAATGGCTGAACAAATTGTGGCATATAAATGTAATGAAATACTATTGTGCTATAAGAAATGATGAGCAAGCAGACTTTAGAAAAACCTGAAAAGACTTACATGAACTGATGCTGAGTGAAGTGAGCAGAACCAGGAGAACATTGTACACAGTAACAGTAGCATTGTTCCATGATCAACTTTGGTAGACTTGACTCTTCTAATCAATACATTGATGTGAGACAATTCCAAAAAACTCATGATGAAAAATGCTAAACACATCCAGAGAAAGAACTATGGAATCTGAATGAAGATCTGTAATGGAAATGCAGATTTAAAGATCTTCCCTGCCCCTAGGCCCTTTGATTGGCTTAAGATACTTTGATTGGCTTAAGAGACTCTGAAAACCTTCCTTGATTTGAAAATATACTCTGCTTCCTAATAGGCTGAATGTGGTCACATGGAGCCTGTGGTGGAAGGCTTGGTTTTCAGGAATGCTCACACCTTGATGCTGTGTGATTGAGCAGTGGGTCAAAAGGGTGGTTACATTCTGAGCCAGGAGAAGGCTACATAATCCCTGATCTGAGGCCTTGCTTTGGGGTTCACTTTGAGAAGTGTTGTGTGATTTGACCAGATGAGACTCTGGGCAGCCATTGAGAGCCCCCCGGCTTTGAAAACCCAGATGTTAATGCTTCCCTCTCTGGTAACTGTGATTTGGTATTGATAATGGTTGGACAGTTTGGAAGCCTGTCTATTTGATCTGTCTGTATACTCTGAAGTTCGGGGTGCTGACCTTTTTCCCCTGAACTAGGTACTATATGTTTGTTTGATTAAAGTAAGCTTGTTAACTGATTTTGAGTTGCTTTCCTTTACAAAAGCAGATCTAAGAACCTGTGTTGGCTGTCACCCTTAGGGTGCTTGCTGCTATAAGAGCAAAGCATACTATTTTTATTTTTGTGTTTTTGTTTTTTTTTCTTTCTTGTATTTTTTCCCTTTTATTCTGATTTTTCTTTTACATGATGAATAATGTGGAAATACATTTAATATGATTGTACATGTTTAACCTATATCGGATTGCTTGCTGTCTTAGAGGGGAAAGGGGAGGGAGAAAAAGATTTGGAATTCAAAATCTTATAAAAGTCAATGGTGAAAACTATCTTTACAAGTAATTAAAAAAAATAAGATACTATTAAATGGGGGGAAAAAGAAAAAGTTACCTCCAGGAGAAAAAAAAGAGAGAGAGAATGAGTGAAACTAGACTCTTTTAAGATAATATTAGGATGATATTCCATTTAATTTTCATTAGTGGAGCAATTTGGGATTATAGAAAGGTCAGCATAGTTGGAATCAGGAGCTTTGGGTTTGAGACCTACCCTTGCCACTTACTAGTCATGGGATTCTGGGCAAATCATTTAACCTTTCTGAACCTTGTTTTTGTAATTGGCAAAATGAGACTCACTCATACTATCTTATCTATATTCCAGTATTGTGAGGAAAATGCTTTGCAAAGTGGAGTAAAGCATATTATAAAATTTCGATTCCTTTTTTATCCTTACCTTAACTTTAGCATAAGATATAAGTGAACTCTTCTTCTACTGCCACCCTGAGAGAAATAAAGCCTGAGGGTCCTGAGGAGGAATGTTTTTGGTAGGAGTTATGTGCATCCTAAAATATGGGGCTATTTTGTAGAACTACAACCTCCTCACTGTGGTTCAAAGAATGTTAAGATTGAAAGGACTTCATCCTCTGCCTACATTAGGCCACCTACAAAACCAGGAAGAGAAGAACAATCTCATTAGGCAACTGGTTGGAAGCCATTCAAGCAAAGAGGAGAATTGGGTGCACCCTATGGACAAGCAAATAATCTGATAACTTTTTTACAGATAAAAAGTTTCTTCCTTCCTTCTTTCTTTCCTTCCTTCCTTCCTTCTTTCTTTGCTTTTTTGGATGGGGGAAGGCAGGGCAATTGGGGTTAAGAGACTTGCCCAAGGTCACATGGCTAGTAAGTGTTAAACGTCTGAGGTTGGATTTGAATTTAGGTCCTCCTGACTCCAGGGCCGGTGCTTTATTCACTGCACCACCTAATTGCCCTCAAAAGTTCCTTCTGATATCGATCTATATGTATGTTCTGTCATATTATCAATATTCCCCACTCCCACCCTATTCTTATAGTAACATTAAAAATAATAGCTATCATAATGCATATTATTCATTTAATTAACAGAGATGCTGAGAGTCTAAGGGGGCAGCTAAGTGATGCAGTGGATAGAGTACCAGGCCTGGAGTCAGAATCAAATCTGGACTCAAAGGAAAGAAGTATAGCTGTGTGACCCTGGACAAGTCATTTGGCCCTATTTGCCTCAGTTTTCTCATCTGCCAATTAAGCTAGAAAAGGAAATGGCAAACTACTCCACTATCGTTGTCAAGAAAACCCTAAATGGGGTCAATAAAGAGTCTGAAATGACTGAACAATAAGAGAGAGTACAAGATTTATTGGTGTCTTCTATCTGATGATTTTTAAAAAATAAATCCTCAAACTAAGATATCTCTTACACATGCATTAAAAACTCACAGGGATCTAACACTAAGGTAAACACCAATAACAAGCAAAGTATAAAACATTTCCATATCAAACATGCCCCGGTATTGTGGAAGACATCCTGTGCTGAGTCAAATTAAGATTCCTTTTGATGGCAAGTTTCTTTTAAATGCTAGGATCTGTAGATAATATTGTACTAATCAAAAGGAGCCCCAGAACTCTGCAGAGTCTTTTCAATGAAATCCATAGTCATTTGAAAGAGAGCAGTCTAGCCATCTATACAGAAAAACAAAGTGAATGAAAAATGTAGTACCGAGAGTATGATGTAATCAGATGGGCAGTCCACTGAATTAGTGAATCAGTATATGTCTTGGGTGGTGCTGCAGACAGATGATGACCTGGGCCTAGAATTGAATAGGAGGAAGAGATTGGGATGGATTCCATTTGGGAAATGGTGTAATGATTAAATGCTCTGATTGAAGATCATTTCTTAAATGCTAGTATTCAACCACAGGCTCTATATGGCTGCAAATCATGAAATATCATGACCTCAGTACAACCACAGTCACCAAATCTCAATGGAAAGATGCTGTCTAAAAAAAAAAAGAAGCACTGCCTTAGACTTCCACTATTCACTTGATGGTACTCCATACACAGTGAATAAGGAAAAACAGTTCTCTGTTGGGGTAGCCTTGCAAACCCAAACTTTAAGAAAGTAATTAATATTACTGAGATTAAATCTACAAATTCCACAGCTCTGGACACTGAAAGGATTCATCAGTTAATATAGAACAATACAATATGTCACCAAGTAAATTGCAAGTTTTCATGTGTCAAAATATATCATTAAAATGTGAAGAAGGTACCCACTGAGAGTTAGGGTTGCTCTGGAGACCCCAAAATAACAATACACTGGGTCCTGCCAAATGAATTAGACTTGAGTCTTCTTAGCCAAAGAAAAGTAAAATTTATTAAAAGTTCATGGGGGCGGAGCCAAGATGGCGGAGTAGAAACAGCTCACCCAAGCACTCTGCCCCCAGATTCCCCCCAAACTATGTAAAAGGGGACTCTGAACAACTTCTGGAGCCCCAGCACCCACAGAACGACACAGAGAAGCTAACCTCCCACTGAGGACAGCCCAGCAGCCCTGCAGGAAGGACCAGCACAGTGGTCTGGGAGCTGACAGCACGCAGAGCGCAGGGAGCCGAGCCGAGCCCAGGTCCTCCTGAGCCGAGGTTTTAGCCCCAGGGCGGCAGGGCCAGCAGCAGGCTGGAGGAACCCCAGAATACCAGCAGCTATGGCGACTCCAGAATTATCAACATAGACATGCCTAGGACAAAGTAAGAGGTTAGTGTCCTATGGACTTTGGGACCATTTGGGGAATGCGTCAGCTCCCTCCCCTGGGGGCTAGAAGCCACTGAGGAGACACGCCATTTTGTAGTTTTCAGAGGAAGCTCGAGCTCCTGGCCTGCAAATTAATTGTAGGGAGATCCAGCGATCAGTCTTGGGGGGTAATAGCTCTTGCTTTAACCTCCCTGGATCTGGATTGTGATCTAGGGTGGAAGTCGTGGGTGGGTTTACAGCTTGCCAGAAACGGAAGTTGCCCCCCACATGTTCGGGACGAAAATTCCTCTATCTGGCCTTAAAGCCATAGTGTGGCAACAAGCCCAAAAGTCAAGCAATTAAGTGGCAACATGCCAAGGCAAAGGAAACAGAAAAATGCAACCCTAGACTCCTATTTTGGGGGCATAGAGCGGGAAAAGGACTGTGAGGTCAGAAGTCCTGCTCCAAAAGCCCCAGGGGAAACCATGAGCGGGTTGCAGGCCATAGAGGACCTTAAGAAGGACTTGAAAAATCAAATAAGAGAAGTGGAGGAAAAATTGGAAAGAGAAATGAGAAGGATGCAGGAAAAGTATGAAATGAGGGTCAACAGCCTGACTGAGGAAAACAACACCTTAAAAAATAGACTAACTCAAATGGCAAAGGAGGCCCAAAAGGGCAATGAGGAGAAGAATGCCTTAAAAAGTCGAATTTGCCAGATGGAAAAAGAATCTCAAAAGTTCACTGAGGAGATTCATTCCTTCAGAGTTAGACTGGAGCAAATGGAACCTAATGACTTTATGAGAAATCAAGATGCTGTTAAGCAGATCCAAACAAACGAAAGATTAGAAGGCAATGTGAAATATCTCATGGGAAAAACCACTGACCTGGAAAATAGATCCAGGAGAGACAATTTAAAAATTATTGGACTACCTGAAAGCCATGATCAAAGAAAGAACCTAGAAATCACCCTTCAAGAAATTCTCAAGGAAAATTGCCCTGATGTTTTAGATCCAGAGGGCAAAATAGAGGTTGAAAGAATCCACCGATCACCTCCTGAAAAAGATCCCAAAAAGAAAACTCCCAGGAATATTATAGCCAGGTTCCAGAATCCCCAGATCAAGGAGAAAATACTACAAGCAGCCAGGAAGAAACAATTTCAATATTGTGGAAACACAATCAGAATAGCCCAGGGCCTGGCAGCTTCTACACTGAGGGATCGAAGGGCATGGAATATGATATTCCAGAGGGCAAAAGAACTGGGAATGAACCCAAGGGTCACCTACCCAGCAAAACTGAGTATTTTGTTTCAGGGGAAAATATGGTCATTCAGTGGAATAGAGGACTTTCAAGCATTCTTGAGGAAAAAACCAGAATTGAATAGAAAATTTGACATCCAGACACAAGAAGGAAGAGATGCCTGAGAAGGTAATCAGGGAAAAGAAATCAAAAGGAACTTATCAAAGTTGAACTATTTACATTCCTGTATGGAAAAGCAATAATTGTGACTGATGATATCTTTCTCACTATGAAAATAATGGAAGAAGGGGGTGTGGTCATATGAATACATATGTGAATGTGTGTGTATATGGTTACAGTTATATATGGATAGAGGGCATAGGTTGAATTTGTTGGGAAGGGAGAATACTCAAGCGATGAAATTATGAGGTGAGAGAGGAAAGTGGCAAGAGGAGATGGGGAGAGACAGGGTAGGGTAAACTATCTCATGCAGAAGAAGCAAGGGGAAGTGGTTGCAAGGGAGGGGGAGAATAGGAAGGCTGAAAAGGCAAAACCACATTCACATTGAATTTGGTTCAGGGAGAGAATAACACACATACTAAATGGGATATCTCAACCTGCAGCAGGATGGGGGAAGGGGGATGAGAAGAGGGATGATGGATGGGAGGGCATCCTTGGGGGGAGGGGAGGTTGGAAGTACCCACTATAGAAGAGGGAGAGGATCATGTAGGGAATGGACCAGGTGGGGGGTGGGATGAGTGGGAGGGAATTATAAGCAGCATTGTACAATATAGCTACTATGATAATGTTTTGCATAGCTAGACATGTACAACATATACTGAATTACTGATCTCCCCAGAGGGAATGGGTGACAAGGGAGGAAGGAAATGGATCTGAAATTCGAGGTCTTAACATTAAATGTTTCAAATATATATAAATACTATTATTAATACTCTTTTGCTTGTAATAGGGAGATAAGATGTGCAGGCATTGGGACACAAGATTCATCTTCCTCCAATGGAAAAGTCAAAGGGGGTATGGGAGAAGGTATGGGAGAGAGCAGATTGGAGGAAGCGATATCTTGTGGGACTGCTATTCTGGGAGGTTGGGTAGGGGAGTAACGGGGGGAAAATGATTGTAACTCAAAATCTGGTGGAAATGAATGATGTAAAACAGAAGTTAATAAAGCATTTGTTTAAAAAAAAAAGTTAATTTGCATTAGACACAGAGTAAGTCTGTGCTAGGTCATTTTATGGCACTCTCACTATTCCATGGCATTCTATGGTGCTCTCCCTATTCTATGGCACTTACTATTCCATGGTGCTGTCCCCCACATGGTGTGAGATGGGGTCTTATATGTAGAAAGTTGTGGGAGGAATCTAGGGGTGATCTAGAGGAGGAGTTTGGGGAGGGTCTTCAGGAGGAGTTAATGAGGGATTAAGGGTGGGAAGCCACCTGGAGACCACAAACAATGGTGGGCTAGGCCAGTTCAAGGGTGGGAAGTCTAGGAACAGACTTGCCTCATTAAATGGAATGATTTAATCAAAAGTCAAAGGGAGGGGCAGCTAGATGGTGAAGTGAATAAGAGCACTGCCCGGAGTCAGGAGGTCCTGAGTTCAAATGTGAGCTCAGACACTTAACACAAAAAAACTAGCCGAGTGACCTTGGGCAAGTCACTTAACCCCAATTGCCTTCCAAAAAGCAAAAAAAAAAGAGTCCAAGGGAGGTTCCCAGAGCCTGTACCTCAAGGACTCAAGGAGAGCTCGTGGGGGCTCCCAGAGCCCATACCTCATCAAATGGAGATATACTGAAAATATTTAATGTCATAGAAAGAATATTTTTTTATCTCCTCAGGAATATATTTGAGAGGAAATGGTTGCTGCACAGTATAAGATATATTAACTAGGATATTATACTAAATGAAACGTGTGTTTGGTGTAGGAAATTAAGTGCTGGGCTTGACGTCCAGAAGACCTGGATTCAAATCCCATTCTCGACTGGAAACAATATAGAGATCCATTCCCAATTGGGAACGGCTAAATAAATTGTAGTACAATGCAGTATAATGTGCAGCAATGCAATAGGGGATTACTGGTCAGCAGGAAACAATGCAATGAAGAATTCAAAGAAACATGTGAAGATACATGAATTTGTAGAAAATAAAAATAATCAGTACCAGGAACATAATACACAAGGATTACAATGTCAATGGAAAAATAAATAAACAAAAATACTTCCTTAAAAAGAAAGATGCTGTTTGATTGATGAGTGCCTGATACGGTTCTCTGTCTAGGCTAACTCCAGCCATGTTTCACTGTTCTCTCTGGCCATCTTCTACCTGGCTACCTAGATCTTGATTCCATAGTTCCTGCCCCTGCCTCTTTCTAATTCTGGAATTATAATCAAACCAGTACTGCCTTTGTTACTAGCATTGTCAAGCTACTCTCCTGTGACTCCACTTAATATCTCTTAACTTCCTAAACTAAAATTCTCCTTCCTAGAGACTACTCCTTTATGTTTTGTCTTCTATTATAATATAAGTCCCTTGAAGGCAAGGACTGCCTTTGAATTTGTTTTTGCATCCCCATTGCTTTGTTCAGTGTTTGACACTTAGTGGACCTATCCCCAAACCATCACCAAAGCCATTCTCATCCAATTGTCAGCCTAATTGAAGAATTAAGGCACCTTGAGAATGAGTCAGGAGGACTCTGTCTCTGTCCAACTTGTTGTGAGCCCGTGTACCATAGTATGCCAGGCCCTTCCAACTTGATAGACTCATCTTCCAATGTCATATCTTTTAGCATTTTAATATTCTCCGTGAGGTTTTCTTCACAAAGATATTGGAGTGGCTTGCCATTTCCTTTTCCAGTGGATCACCTTTTGACAGAGTTCTCCATTATGACCTGTCTGTCTTGGGTAACCTTGCATGGCGCAGCTCATAGTTTCACTGAGTTCTTCTGCCAAGATAAGGCAGTGATCCGGGAGGCATATGCTAGGCAGGTTAAATCACTTTGACCATTTGTCTCCCCTCCTTTCTCAGCAGAGACAATCCAGAACCTTTAGTCCAAGAGCCCTGGGAATAGGATCTCCCAGATCACCTGTTTGCTACCCACCTCCTGTAGCCATTGCCCAAGGAAAAAACCCTTGTGGAAATTTAACCTGGTATCTCCCTCTGCAGATCATATAGCCTGCATTTCCTTAGCAGTCACAGTGGCTAAAGACCGAGAAGAAAAAGTTCATCAAAGTCCTAGTCAAATGACTTAATAGGAATGAATATGGTTTTATTAATGGAAATGACATTAAAAAGGTACATTAGTATCTGCTTTTCTGCTGCACCCTCAGGACCATGAGACCTTTCCATTTGACTTGTAGCAGAAATTTCAGTATGTGTTGTCTCCACCTCACTATTAGAAAGTGAGCTCTTTGAAAGCTGGGACTGACTAGTTTTTCTATTTGTCTCCCCAGTGCTTAACCTAGTGCTTTGTACATCGTGTTTAATAAATGCTTTTTCATTCATTCATTTATCGAGAAATGCTTTTATTATTCATTCATTCACGTGGGTGAAAGTGTACTGTTACCATATTAACGATGATAACTTTGTAGGGAAAGGTATCATTGAAGTCATTCTAAAGGGTGTTTATACTTAGAAAAGGAAGTAATCTGGTGATAAATGAGGGACAGTAGGTAGGCAGACAGTTTTCTATACTAATATTCCTGAAATAGTTAAAGAACCAACTAACCCAAGGAAAGCCACTATCACCATGGGCAAATTCTCCACAAAGGATTTATGTAAGGACATGGACAAAAAAATCATACAAGATAGAAAGGAATGGAGGGATTGTGATCTGTAGTGGTAGAGAGAGTACCCATTCTTATCAGATTGCCCATCCATCATAGTGTAACACCTCTTGGGTTTGCCTTCTCCAAAACAAATAACCTCAGTTCTTTTCCTTTCCTCAGAGTTCTCTTAATCCATCACATCGCTCTCCCTCTTAAATTGTTTTATCTAAATTAAGAACCTCAAGGTTCACACTTAAATTAAAGCCATTAATACTTGTTTGTGTGTAAATCTGGGTTTACCTAGTTATTTCTTGGGCAGTCCAAATGATTGGATTAGAAAATACTCAAGACTGAAGTGGGAAAAAAATAAAATGCTGTTTAAAAAGAGATTGAATTGGATTTCTTTCATTTAATTTCTTGAAAGTCACTTTCCTTTCTATGGATATGCTAAATAACAATTCTTTGGTGATTGTTAAATTTAAATAGAAGTACCTGAGAAGGACATAGCAAAGTTACTTTGTGGAATTTTCTCTGACTACCAATCTATAGATTGGTGTGGAAATTTGAGTTTTGAAAATAGAAATTTGTAGATAATTTCACCCAGCATACAGAAAACTTAGCTTAATGAGTCTTTGAAAATAAGTAGTATGACAGAGCTACTGAGTGAGGAAAGTAAGTTTTCTCTGGACAACAGACTTTGGCCAATGATCATACAGAATGCTGATCTGGAGAAAGCTTCTTTCCTAAAGATATAGCTGAAATTGCTTCTCTAATGTTATGAGTAGGATTTATTTTATAGCAGTGGGTCTATAGAATTTGCTAATTATTCTACTCCTCCTCCTACTTAGTTTATTTTCACTGGAAATTTTGAGGAGAAATCTAATTTTCTTAATTTTCAGAATCTGATATTTACTTGTGACAACTTCAAGAACTACTCAGTGCTCAGTGCTTGGTCATTCGTTATTCTGGTTCTACTTTTTTTTTTTTTAATACATCCGCTTGATTCTTCATGTCCATGGGAAAGGAAGAATTACACTGCACTCTTATTTTTAAGTGAAATAGTTTTTTTTTTTTCCTGGTGTAGTTACATAATATATTTCAATACTTGAAAAGATAGGTATGATTCCACCGATATGGTCACTCCCACTACTCATGCATATTTTGACTCCTTGCCACCATAGTAGTCTTAATGAGTTGATGTGGCCAAAACAATTCATCATTTGGTGCCTGAACTTCCAGTGTTCCAAACTTAGCTACTGTCCTCAGATAGCAGACTCACAGTTCATCACTGGGTGACCACTTCAATCCTTCCTAGCTTGGTAAGTCTAGAGCTCATGGCCCAGAGCATCAGAATAACTTAAAAAAAACACCAAAAAAACCCCACAACAACCCCAGAAATAATTTCCATTCCATAATGAAACAGCATAGTAGGATTATTGTTAAGAAATGAAAAAATAGGGCGGCTAGGTGGCGCAGTGAGTAGAGCATCGGCCCTGGAGTCAGAAGGACCTAAGTTCGGATCCGGCCTCAGACACTTAACGCACACACAAACAAAAACCTAGCCATGTGACCTTGGGCAAGTTACTTAACCCCAACTGCCCTCCAAAAAAAAAAAAAAGAAATGAAAAAATATACATAAAAATATATTTTAAATATTTATAGATGACATAACAAATATTACATCATGTCTGAATATAACATTTATATATTAGATATATAATATATAAACATTATATATTTGTATATTAAATACATTATATAATATAATATTACATATTTATATATTAAATATATAAAGATAATTTAATTTCTCCTAGATATAGATAAAGACTCATTTTATATATATATTTCAAAAATAACCTGAAATGCAGTTTGTTTGTTTAGCAGCCTTCATTAGGGATTTATTAATGGTGACATCCAGAAAGACATGAAAAAAAATACCTCAATAACTGAGGATAAAAGAGTAGCAAGAAGTAACTATCATCTCATCAGGCTCAAGTAATATTAGTTTGATACATTAATAATCCCCAAAAGAAGCAACAACTCTCAGTTAAGTTTTAAAATTGATCTCTCCCTCTCCCTCTCCCTCTTTCTCTCCCTCCCTTTCTCCCTCCCTCTTTCCCTGATTGGACTATATGATCTCTGAGAATTCTTTGAGCTTTTAAATCCTATGCTTTTGTGTTTCTACTAAGCTATTAATCATTGACGGATGTATGCTGAAACATATGTACTCTTTAACTACTTTGAGTTTCCTGTGAGTAAATATTACAATATTTTAAGCACACTGACTTACAAATAGCACTATTTCATATGCATATCGACAAATAGGTACAACATATAGGATTAATTTATTTAGCTACATAATCTAAGGGCTATTATCTTGTGCAAAATTAAATTAATTACAATAAGTATCTCTCACAATTTGTTATATTTAAATAATATGAACCAATATTCAAGAACATTCAGTCTTTCTCTTAAGTAGTCACATAGCACTTTATAATTCTCATATATATTTTTTATCATATTCTAATTTATTCAATTCAACAAATATTTATTAAACACTCTCTGGGTGCAAGGCACTGGACTGTGATATGGTTATTTTTCTGAAGAAGCTTGTGGTCTGAGGGAAGGATACAATATATACCCACTTAAGTATAATAGGAAGTAATGTTTCACTGGCCTAGGGAGAAATCCAGAGAAAGTACAATGGAAAAATGTGAGGAAAGAGAGAACACTTCTGGAGGAGGCAAAGAAGGTTTCATGGAAGATGTGACACCTGCTGAAAAGTAAAGATAGAAAAAAGATTTTACTGTAATTTTCTGTTTGTGTCTAAACTCTCTTACCAAACTGTAAGCTCCTGGAGAGCAGAAACTGTCCCTTGTTTTTCTTTGTGTCTCTCCCTGGGCCTTACACATAGATAGAATGCTGGCCTCAAAGTCAAGAAAACCCAGGTTCAACTCTCCTCCTTCAGAGGCATCCCACCTCTGGCTGTGTGTTCCTGGGCAGGTCACATTGTGTCTCAGTGCTCCAGGAACATGAGCTTCAGAGAAGGCGCTGATCTCATTGGTGGAGAAAGTCCCTGTCTGAGCACTCCCTATTTTTATGAAATCATGGGACTGTTAAAAAAAAATTTGTTGAATTAATGAATGGAAAAATAAGGAAAAAGCAAACTGAATGACCACATTATTGCATATTGGAATGCACAGATGGTCTCTTTCCTGCAATTTGCATTTCTAAACAAAGTGTTCACCTTCAGGTGGGCATTTTCTGGTATTTTATTTACATTGAATGTTTACCCATTCTTTTCCAGGATCTGCTTCTGGCTATCTGGATTTCCACCCCATACCAAAGCTGCCTTCTTGCCCTGGAACGTTCCTCTTCCCCTGGAGTTCCCTTCTCCTGCTGGTAGATCCTACTGGAACCTCCATTTTGAAGAAATGACCAAGTCAGTCATCTTTCATTCCTTTCCCATCTCTACCTCTGATTCTCTGGACTTCGCTCTCAGGTCATCCTCCTTCCTCTCTCTTTAGCTTTCATTTGTGTCAACTTCCCCCATTAGCATGTAAACTCCTTGAAGATGGGGCTCTCTTTTTGCTTAATGTGTTTCCCCATCGCTTAGTACAATGTCTGGCATATAGTAAACGCTCAATAAATGCTTATTGACTTCATGCTGGACATAGACTTCGCCCTTGGCTAATTAATGTCAGGCATTAGTTTTATGACGATTAGTATTATATACTCACTGGCACTTGGGGGTTAATTGCTTTTTAAAAGGCATTGAGACTCCAATGATACTCTGTCTGGGGCTTTTCTTACGTTGTACTATGGAATACTTTCTGTGGGTTGTTGCCCTACTTATTTTATACAGTGTTTTCTGGCACATTCCAGCCTCCCTGATTTATGTGAGTGAATGAAAGAAAACGAATGATATATTTAAACAATAAAAAGATGTTGGGTGAGATAATCTGGCTTGATTGTTGTGAGAACAGATTCCTGAAGACCTATAAATATACAGCATGCACCACCAGTCATGAAAAACATAGGAGGTAGGTTGTGCCTGGAGAGACTATTTACCTTCCCTTCTGTCTGTCATCAGGCTGGAATATTCTTTATGTGGGCATGGAGTCTGAGATTAGGGAGCCTGTTTCCACAAGAGAAACTCTGGGAAGATTTGTGGCTTCTGTGGGATTTGGTGGCTGGCTGCTACTATAGAGGGGTAGCACTTGGCTTACCTGCGGTTTGGATAAGATCATTATTTGGCTTTTCAGAAGGTCCTAAATTCAGGGGGAAAAAGTAAAGGGAAAGAGAAGGATGAGACCTTTTCAATGTAGCCCTAGAAACCCTCATTTGGGGAAAGGGATGGAGGGAGGGGTGTGGAATGATTGCTTCATCCCTGGGTATGTGAAAATAAAAGATCTGCCAGGTGTACTTAACTAAAATTCATCACTATCATTGTTAGCATCAGTCCTTATTCAGGGTTTATAGTATCCATTGGTAATTAATTCTTCCCTCCAAGGCTGTTCTCAGTGTTCCCTTTATCTGATTTTGTCTGCATAAAAATGCTGAGGCTGGAAGACAACAGATGGTGAATTGCCGCAAGTCTTGTGCCCTACAGCCTCCATAATTTTTTTGGGTGGGGGGTTCTTGCTTTTTGGAGGGGCAATTGGGGTTAAGTGACTTGCGCAAAGTCACACAGCTAGTAAGTGTTAAGTGCTTGAGGCTGGATTTGAATTTCAGGTCCTCCTGACTCGGTGCTCTATTCACTGCACCACCTAGCCACCCCAATACCCTCCATCTTTAACAGAGGGTCTAGGTATATCTTGAGATCTGTCAATAGAAAACTCCAATTCATTTTCACTATTTTTTTTTTTTGCTTTTTGGAGGGGGGAAGGTAGGGCAATTGGGGTTCACTCACTTTTATTGGAACAATACTTTCTGTGGACCATAGATCCAAAACTCAAAGGTCACTTAGTCCAACCTCTTCATTTTACAGTTGAGAAAACTGAGGCCCAGAAGAGGTTAAGTGATTCACCCAAGGTCATTCCATTTGTACTTCACTGAGGGGACATTTAAATGCAAATCTTCTGACTCCAGAGTCAATGCTCTTTCCACTGTGTTATATTACCTACTACTTAAATAACACATGATTTCATGGGTGCTCCATCCAGAAGCACAGAAAAGAAACTCTCTATGATGGTTTTGGAGAAATACTATATCTACTATCCTCTCCTTCTCCCCAGATTATTCAGCTGGTAGCTCTGTATTTAGCTGGTACTTAGCTCACATGAAATCAAAGCCCTTCCAGTTTGCAGGGCCAGAGTTTGTGTTCTATTAGCCCAGACTCAGAAAAACTGGGGTTACCTCCACACATGGCAGTTGGAAGTTGGTTGGTTGTTGTCCTTCGTTTTCGAAGTACACAGTACAGAATAACTGAAGATAGGATTGGATGAATTTATGAAATGTTTTCACTCCTGGGGTCCCCAGAAGCTATTGGTGAGGTTAAATTCTACTGTGAAGTTGTCTCAGGGAAGAAGCATGACTTCCTGGCAGTCCTGTTGACATATGAAATTAATTTGCCTGCTTTGAGAAACATTAATTAATCAGGAACTTCACCTCCCTGTCTTGGGCTTTTCCCAGCCCCTCTGACATCATTTCTAACTCAATGGCTTCTCCCAGTCAATGCACATGCCTTCAGTCACATCCATGGTGAGGAGGTCAAGAGGAAGAAAATAGCTTGCTTTACCTTAGGACAATGCATCTTTGTGGTTCAGGTGGGGTGACAGGAATGCCACAGAGTTCTTGGTAACTAAGTTAAGAGCCAATCTTGAGTTGGTTCAGAGAAGGGAGGCAAAGTTGCTTTCTGAGGAAATAGATGAAAGCATCCTGGCAGGGAAGGAATCCTCTTAGATCAATAACTAAAGAATTGGGAGAGAAGAGAGAACCCAGGAGCTGGTTCTTTAGCTCAGCAACAGATTTTAAAATGTATTTAGTTTGTGTTTCAAGGAAAAAGAGGGAAGTGTTTATGAGTTATTTGACAGGGAGACCAGAAGGACCTCCATATTCCCTTTTGATTGATGTTGATATTGTTAGTGTTTCAAGGTTATCTTGTGGTTAAACCATAAAACAAAACAAAACAAAAACCATGGGAGTTTTGGTCCTCACTCCTTGGGTTTTCTGAACTTCACAGTCTGATTCTTAACGATCTGGTAGAAAATTACTTCAGAAGACTGATGGAGAGGTGGTAGTCTGAAGACGCAGACTGAGGAATGTTGTTGGAATGGAATTGTTACTGTCCATTTCATAGTATTGCCAAGCTCTTCTTTGTTTTGCTCATTTATATTTGTTTTTTACAAGGGAGGGTGCTATGGGAACATTGGTGGGGAAGTAGTTGCTGGGAAGTGACAATGATATAAAAAATAATGAAACAACATCGATGAAACATTAAACACTTTTTTTAAAAAAAAAAGGAAGCTATGGATGAGCTGATAAATATATGCCCCAAAGGTAAAAATAGGGAGGTCCCATTCAGACTAATATAGTTCTAGAAAAACACTCTAGCAGAGAAAGAGTAGTAGCAAAGAACTGGGAAAAAATAGGTGTCTGCTGATTGAGAATGGCTACACACATTGGAGAGCTTGATTGTAAAGGAATATCACCGCACTGTAAGAAATGAAAAATATGAACTAAAAAAAACCCAAAACATGAATAGGTGAGGGGTAAAGTAGGTAGAATTGAGGAAGACAATATGTGCGATGACCACAATAATGCAAATGGAAAGAACTCTGGAATGAAAATAAATGCTGTGGAATGATAATCACCATGCTTGGTCTGGGAGAAGAGATGAGAAAATATCCTTCCTTCCCACATGGAAGAGGTGGGGAGATTTGGGTGTGGGATATTGCGTATGATGTCAGATGTAGTTGATGGTTAGTTTTGCTGAACTTTCCCCCCTTTCTTTTTAAATCTTTGATATGAGAAGACTTGGGGGGGGGGTGGGAATGGATGAGGGTGGTGAACGATGTATCAGGAGCCAGGGTGATATAAAAACAAAAGGCATCAATGAAAAAAAAGGTGGAGAAAAATAGAATTCATGGATGAAAGATGGCTTTCATTTGGGAGCAGACACTTGGTTTCAATACCTTTGGTAGATGATCCTGCTTTCCCCCTCAACCCAACTGCCATCTGGGAGTGCCCCCCTGGTAGACATGTTTCAAGGAGTAACTGATTTGTTATGCAGTTGTCTGTATAACATTTTACCAAAGTAGAAAGACTTTAGAAAATCTTGGTCTAAGAGGACACTTTTCCCAGTGTCTTTTCTTCCAAGATTTCTTATAACCAAGGATTCTGGACACAGTTAAATCTTCTACCTGTTAGGAACTTTGTAAATCTGGAGTGTGTCTGAGCAAGGAATGTAACAATAGCACCACTTGTCACATGACTTCCCAGTTTCTGAAATGTGTGCTGTTACTTTGTGAATATTTAGGTAGGAAGGAAGGGTTTGGTCAGGCTGGAGAGGAGAATACAGGAAAGGGGTGGAAGGAGGCTGTTGATTCCCTCCTCCAGGACTGAAAGTGGGGGATGAGGGGGAGGTAGACATTTCTGGCACCTCCAGGGATCAAAGGGGAAAGGTGAGTCATTTATGAAGGTTCTGATCTTTGCCTATCTCTACAGCATCACTGCAATTGTGTTTAATGCAGTTTACTGTGGCAGGTCATGCATGGGAACAGGGGCCAGTATTCCCCACAATGGTCCTGTCACTCTTACTAAATTAATGTTCTCTGAGAGGTGGAGGGTCTGGGGTGATCTGGAATTTTTCTGGAAGTCTTGCAGTTTTCTAGAAGAGCTACTTATAAGATGAATCACAGCATTAGTGAAAACATTATACTTCACTTTAGGTAGTTTTGAGCCCCAAACCTTCAGGAATTTCACAACTGAGAAAACACTTGCCAAATTCCAGAACAATCTGAGTTGTCTCTGGGTACTTGCCTTACAGTAGGAAATCTGTAATGATGTAAACAATTGATAAACACATAGCTAGGAAAGACACAATTCTCTCCCTTCATGAGTATGGGGTGTTTTTAATGGGGGGAGGACAACTCTATAGGACAAATTCTTAGCAGTCAGCACCACATTTTTCCAAATCTATTTATGTCATTAAAAATCCATTAAAAAAAAGTTTTCCAATTCAAGAGTTTATTCCAAGAGTTATGAAGTAATTTAGGAAAATAATAATGTCCCCATAAAACAATCCCATTAGAAAGAAAAAAAGCATTTTAGGAACAGAAAAGGAAGGAAACGGCAACTTCTGTCAAAGCATCCCAGCCCTAGATTAGCATTGATGAGGCATTCTTCACTGGGCAGAATGGTTGTGTTAGGTCAAGTAAGGAATATCCAAATAGCTACCATTTTCATAATGTTTCCGCCATGATAAAAAGCCATCTCTTAATTCATTACAGGAAAGAAAAATGAAAGTAGACATGCTGCTTCTCCCTTTTTCTCAGTGGGTAGTCTCTCCCTGCCTCATTACTTCTCTTAGTAGGTCTAGTGGACCAGCTGACCTGCCTGGTCTTTGAGGATAAATGACGGCTTTGTTGTGATTGGTTGCCTAATGCTTTTTCGGGAGGCCTCTCCTCCACCAGTTCAGCTGGGGCCCTTTTTTGTAGATCTGTTGGAATCTCTTTCATTTGGTTCCTTGAAGGGGTTAGTAACATTCACAACTGCTTTTAGATCTTAGCTCAGGTCAGCTGAGAAATGGCCCAGCTGTGTGTTTTTCCTTAGGGGAAAAATGAGAGGGAGAGAGTATAGTGGGGTAGTAGCTTTTAGACTCATATTTCAGAGAGAGGTAATGGGTGAAATTTGTGCAAATTTTATATGGGCCAAAGATTTGTGCTCGACATCTGCAAATGATTTTGTACATACTTTAGATTTACTTATCTGTGTACATGTACATATTCCCTGAATAGGAAATAATATCTTTTAGGACAGCCTAAGAGTGCACACAGTAAGCATATAATAACTGCTCAAGACTGCAGAAATAGATATGCATTTTCAGATTCAACCAATACAACACAAATTTGTTTTGCTTGACTATACATGTTTGTTATAATTGAAGGTTTTTATTTTGTAGGGAGGAGAGTTGGGGCAGGACCGCTTTGGGGGATAGTGATAGATGCAAAATAAAAGAGGACAAGAAATACCAAAGCATCAATGAAATGTTTACAAGATAGGCAAGCAGGGCAAAGTTGGTACTGCCATATTATAGTTTACATATATAATATAGATGTAATATTTTATATATACGTATATATAAATATATTTATATATAATCCTCTTATTCTGACTGTCTTTGTACATGGAAATGTTCTTGTTTGTTGAATAATTTTCTCGTTTATATGATAGTTTTAAAAATACTTGCAAAATGGAATTGTGTTGGAATTTTCTACTCCAGATGACTGGAATTTTGAAGTTTCTTTCCCAATGGGTACAAATATTATGAGTAGAAAATCACTCTGCTCAAATGAAAAAATTTAGGGATTTCTAGATTTTGAAAATTTTGAACCATCATCATCATTGTTCTGTAGCAATTTAACTATAAAGAGGTCCAAAAGTGATGAGTACTTGGTGAACACAATAGACTGGTTATCTAGAATTTTGTCCCCAAAGGTAGTTTCCTTGGGATGCTGTGCTCTTGTCCCAGCAATCCTGACATTGTTGTTCATTGCCTTTGGATACTCAACTTTGAGAGGTGACTTTAGGATCAGCTGACCAAACAAACAAGGAATTAAGGAAAGGGCAGGGCCAATTGGGATGTTCCCTAGAGTATGTTGGCCCAACCAGTCTCTATACCTAAATGGATGTTACATTTTTGTTTTCTCCACTATACCTGTATTAACGTTGTGGAAAATCGCATTAGCTTTTTTTGATAATTATTTCACATGGATGACTCAGACTTTAGCTTTAAGTAAAATCTAAGTGTTTTTCATATGCATTTCAGGCTAATCATTTGTCCCACATCATATAATCTTGTATGTTTTTTATATTTGAAGCTCAATGCAGGACTTTATGTGCCTTCCTAATTAATTTAAGCTTATTAGATTTATCCATTGCTCCAACCTGTCAAATTCTTTCTGGATCCAAAAGCTGCCACTCAATATATTGGTTACCTCTTCTAGCTTTGTATCAACTGCAAATTTGATTAAGTATGCCTTCTGTCTTCCACTAAGTTGTTGCTATAAATACTTAACTGAATGAGGACAAGAACAGAATGTTGAGGCATGCTACTGAGTGCCTTTAACCAGATTAATATTGATCTTTACTTTGTGAACAGTAATTAAATGAGTTATAAACCTGCTTAATTAGATTAAGCTCATATTTTCCTGTTTTGTGCAGAAGGATATGAGGAGAGATTTTGTCAGACCTGTAGACACAGAATTTATGGATTTTAGCAAGACTCTTTTCCTCCTACTCTACAAGTCTAGTAGCTATAAAAAACAAAAAGGAAATAAGATTAGTTGTTTGACATGACTCACGTTCAATGAACTCATTTTGACTCCTTGTGATCACTATTTTCCTTTCTATGCTGATAAATCTGCTTAGCACTTTGCCTGGATTTGGCACCAGGGTTATTACTTTTATACTTTATGAAATCTACCTTTTCCTCACCTAAAAAAAATGCAAGTTTAGGCTTTTGGTCTTGCCTGCCACTAACTGAGCTATGATCATATGATCTTGGATAAGTCCCTGCCCTCTCTGGACCTCAATTTCCTCATCTGGAACATAACGGTGTTAAACTAGATGGTATCTGAAGTCCCTTTCAATGCCAAAAGACCGTCAATATATTATTTGAGTTGCCACATGGAGTTTATCATGAGGAAATTAAATCTGGAACTATTTGAAAGAGTTAACTAAGTACTTTGGCTCCAAAAATGTGTTGAACAGTTAGACACCTGGACTGATGATGACACTTTCTGTCAGACCAGATTTGGCCTACCACCCCCTTTAAAAAAATTGTTGAGCTCTCAGCGCCCCCTGGAAATCTATTAGCTTTAAGCCTTTAATGTTTTTTTAATTGTATCATTTCAAAAAACATAAAATTTTAAAAAAGACATCTTAAATGTAACGATTTATTGTAAATGTATGGTTTTTCCTGCATGGAGATTTTGATGATGCAATATGAGGGCATGTAATTAGATAGTATCATATTGTAAATAAGTCATTATTTGCACATATTCCTGCTGATGCATGCTGGACTTCCTGACAATGCTTGACATTCTCACCTGCCAACACTTGCTTGTTAAGACCTACTGGTGAACTTAACCATAGATCAGTTATAATTCACATATTGTGTGTTTATTTGGAAAAATAATGCAATCACTACAGCTTTAACTCTGTTACACAATGGATGAAACAGGTACAAATGTTTTTTCGAAATTTTCTTCTCTTCTTTCCTTAAGCTTCCGCCACCCCCTTATTTTTAGTCAATGCCCCCCAATTGCACCTGAGGCTGTTACTACCTCCCTGGATCATTCCAATGCCCCCCAGGGGGTGCTATCACCCACTTTGGGAACCTTTTTTAGACTTTAAGTGGCTCTCCCTACTTTTTATCTGTATAGTTGGAAGATCTCATAGCATAGTACTGCAAAATGGAATAATTCTTATTTGATTTCTCATAGTAGTCCTGGCATTGCTTTAATAACAAAAGCCTACATTTGTATAGTATTTAAGAGTTTGCAAAACACTTTCCTCATAGTGACCCAGTAAGGTTCATACTACATGTATTATTATTCCCATTTTGCAGAAAAGAAGATAAGGCAAAGCAATGAGGATTTGCTAAGCCTTTCTATGTGACAACTAGATGACTCAGTGAATAGAGTGCTAACCCTGGAGTCCGGAAGACTCATCTTCCTGAGTTAAAATCTGAGCTCAGACACTTACTAGCTGTGTGACCCTGGGCAAGTCACTTAAGCTCTGTTTGCCCTAATCCCCTGGAGAAGGAAATTGGCAAACCAGTACTGAATTTTTGCCAAGAAAATGCTATGTATGGTATGGTCCCTGAGGTTGGGAATAGTCCAACAGGACAGAACTCAACAACAATATGCAGAGCTCTTGGTATAAATACAAATAAACAGAAAGAAAATCTTCAAGGAGCTTAAATTATAATGGAGGAAGTAACATACAAAAGGGAGCTGAAAAGGGTGGGGGAGAAAATGAAGTCAGGGAAGTTAGTGTAGAAGTCTGGAAGTCAGAAACAGAATTGACAAGTGAATAAAGGTTGGCTTTCCTGAGCTGCTCCCCACAAAAGAGGCAATGGAAGGAGTCTGGCATGGCAAAGGGATATTTCAGAGTGAAGACATTCAGATTTTAAGGGAACTTTCCAAGATGAAATGATTGTTATTGCTGCTTCTCCTTAATGGAAGAAGACCAAGTGACACCACAATGTTAGGGTCAAAGTACATTGTGTTCATCTGTGGTTGATCAGCAAGACTTTTTTCCTTCTTCTCTACAAGTCTAGTAACTATAAAAAAATGAAATCTGAGTTTGGACAGCTCCTTGACAAGTCAGGCACAAATAATACATTTGAACATTTGGGATGGAGATGTCTCTAGATCTGCACATCTCATATTTACTTTTACTACTGCAATTCTGCTTTGCTTATAGAGCACAGCGCCTTCTTTGATATGGCATGCCATGTTGGGTGGTGTTGTTCCAGTGTCTCTGATATATCACAATCCACAGTAAAGTTTTTAGTGAGACCATGAGAATGTCCTTGTATCATTTCTTCTGACTTCCATGTGAGGGCTAGCCCAGCTTAAGTTGTCTGTAAAGTAGTCTTTTAAGTAAACATGAATTTGACATTTGAGCTAAGTGGCCAAACCATCAGAATTGCAGGAAATGAAAACGATGAGACAACATCAAAATTCTTGGGATACTGCTAGAACAGTACCTCTAAGAATAACCGTAATAAATTAGAAAAGGATTAGATTAGTGAACTGAAAATGCACTTTTAAAAATAGAAAGCCAACAACACAACTAAATAAATTCCAAATAATCACAAAAGAGAAGATATTGAAAGTTAGAGAAGAAATAAACTGGAAACTAAAAAAGACTATTAAAGCAAAAACTATAAGCAAAACAAAAAGCTGGGTTTTTTTTTAAAGAGACTAACGAAATTAATAAATCTTTAGCCAACCAGTTACCCATCATATCTTAAATATTCTTGTGGTTTATCCTTCATTTTCAGAAGACCAATGATATCACAATGCTCACAAAGAGTGATAATAGGTGTGTTCACCTGTGGCTGATCAGACCCATACTGGCTGCTTGTAGTACTTTTCCCCTCTTTGACCTGGAAACTCTGAATTTTGACTATAATGTTTCATCAAATTTTTATTTTGGAGTTTCTTTCAGGAGATGACTTGTTCATTCTTTCTATTTTTACTTTGCCTTCTGGTTCTGAGAGATCTGGACAATGTCTTGAGATAGAATGTCCAGGTTCTTTTTTTTGGACGTGGAATTCAGATAATCCAGTGATTCTTAAAATTTTCTCCTTGACCTATTTTCCAGGTCAGTTGTTATGAGATACCTTACATTTTCTTCTATTTTTTTTTTAGCTTTTTTACTTTGTTTTTATTATTTCTTATTTCCTTATGGAATCATTGGCTTCTAAATGCTCCATTCTAAATTTCAGGGAATTTGTTGTTTGCACAAGGTTTTGTACCTCCTGTATCATGCTGTTGATTCCCTTTCCAATTATTTTTCTCAGAGCTCTCATTACTTTTCCAGCTTTCTCAAATGCTCCCATCTCATTTATTAAAAAAAAAAGTCAAACATTTTAGCTCTTAAAAAAAACCCCAGGGGCGGCTAGGTGGCGCAGTGAGTAGAACGTCAGCCCTGGAGTCAGAAGGACCTGAGTTCGGATCCGGCCTCAGACACTTAACGCACACACAAACAAAACCTAGCCGTGTGACCTTGGGCAAGTTACTTAACCCCAATTGCCCTCCAAAAAGCAAAAAAAAAAAAAAAGAAAGAAAGAAAGAAATTTCTTTGGGGCGGCTAGGTGGCGCAGTGAGTAAGAGCGCCGGCCTTGGAGTTGGGATGACTCGAGATCAAATCCGGCCTCAGAAAATGAGCACCCACGCATAAATAATGACTAGCTGTGTAACCTTGAGCAAGTTACTTAACCCCAATTGCTTAAAAAAAACCCCAGGGCGGCTAGGTGGCGCAGTGAGTGGAGCATGGGCCCTGGAGTCAGGATGACCTGAGTTCAAATCTGGTCTCAGACACTTGACACAATTACTAGCCATGTGACTTTGGGCAAGTCACTTAACCCCAATTGCCTTCCAAAAAGCAAAAAACAAAAAAACAAAAAACAAAAAACCCTTTAGCTTTACATCTCTCAAGAATTCCAAGGATTATATCTGACGTCTGAGCCACAATACTTCTGCTGCTTCTGGCTTCTGAACTTCCTCCTTTCTCCCCACCCTGGGAACACCATTCCCAGGAACAGGTCCCCTTCTCACTCTGCCCTGGATCTATGACCTAAACTGGGTCATAGATAGTAACAAAGTGGTAACAAAGCTTCTAGTTCATATCTGTCCTCATCACAGTGATCTGATATGGGATTGAATGTGGCCCAGTAAATTCTAGGACCTCCTCTTGTCCTGATGCACAGCCTCTTCTGGGCACTGGAGTGCTCCATGTACTATATGTGCTTCTGGCTAGACCCTCTCCTCTCTACAGTATCTGCAGAGCTCCCTGTCTCTGTTCACCTGGTCTAGACAAAAGACTCACAGAGGTTTTTTCTTCTGGATTTCCCCATCAGTATACAGACTGGTACATTTTCTAGGTCTCTTTGGGCGAGTCTGTGGACGGAAACTTACTACACTGCTTCCTATTCCTCTGCCATCTTGGCTCCACCTCCTTCCCTTCTTTAAGGAAGAAAGGATTATGGTTGTAGACTGCTACATATACTGTCAGACTCATTTGGTATTGATGGTAAGCTTTGTTGAACTGAAGTTTCTCAAAGGTCTCAATTCTAAAATATATAGGGAATGAAGTCAAACTTATAAGAATGAGTCATTCCCCTATTGTTAGATGATCAAAGAATATGAAGAGGCAGTTTTCAGAGGGAAGAAATCTAAACTATCAATAACCATATGAAAAAATGCCTTGTCTCTAATAATTAGAGAAACACAAATTGAAACAGTTCTGAGTTACCACCTCACATCCATCAATTTGACAAAACTGACAAAAATTGGAAATGACAAATGCTGGCAGGGCTGTGGAAAACTAGGTGCATTCATGTATTATTAGTAGAGCTGTGAGCTGGTCCAACCCTATGCAAAGGAATTTGGGACTATGCCACAAAACTATTAAACCATGTATAACCTTTGACCAATCTATAACAGAACTAGTTTTATACCCCACAGAGATCAAAGAAGAAAAGAACTCATGTACAAAAATGTTTGTAGCAGTTCTTTTCAAATCATCAAAGAATTAGAAATGGAAGGAGAGGCCATTACTTGGAGAACAGCTGAACAAGTTACAGTTCACGAATGTGATCGAATACTAATACATTGTAAGAAATGATGAAGGGTATGGTTTCAGAGAAATCTGTATGAACTGATGCAAAGTGAAATGAGCAGAACCAGGAAAACAATTTCTTTTTTTTTTTAAAGCAATTGGGGTTAAGTAACTTGCTCAAGGTTACACAGCTAGTCATTATTTATGTGTGGGTGCTCATTTTCTGAGGCCGGATCTGATCTTGGGTCATCCCAACTCCGAGGCCGGCTACTCACTGAGCCACCTAGCCGCCCCTTTAGGACAATTGGGGTTAAGTAACTTGCCCAAGGTTACACGGCTAGGTTTTTGTTTGTGTGGATTAAGTGTTGGAGGCCGGCTCCAAACTCAGGTCCTTCTGACTCCAGGGCCGGCGCTCTATTCACTGCGCCACCTAGCCACCCCGGGAAAACAATTTCTATAACAATATTGTAAAGACAAACTACTTTGGAAAAACTTAAGAAATCTGATCAATCAAATGACCAACCATAATTCCGGAGTATGATGAAATATGCTATTCTCCAGAGTAAGGTGATGAACTCATAGTACAGATCAAAGCATACTTTTTTTGAATTCAGCTAATGCACGATTTTTTTTTTATTCAACTATACATATTTGCAACAGGTTTTGTTTTTCTTGCTTTATCAATAGGTAGGGAGGGAGAAGAAGGAGGAGGAGAATTTGAAAATAAAAACAAAATAGAATACAATCTTAAAATATTTTGCTTAATTGCTTTTTTCTCCTCTTTCCCTTTAATCTTTTTGTTATAATGAGTGTTTTGCTGGTTGAATGAGGAGGAAGATATTCAGAGATGAAGGTTATGGCTATGTGAAAAAAAAATTATAATTAAGAAGAAAAAAATAAATTTATTCCAAGCCAGGTCTTTCACAAATAAGGAAATTGAAACCTAGCTAAAGATCTTACATCTTAGAGAGAACAGCATGGAATAAGAATGGAGCTGTTGGTTACAGCCCCATTTACAGCCTCACTGCTTTCCTGAAAAGAGAGCAGATGATGTAATTAGAGCCCAGAGGGCACAAGATAAATTCCCAATTCAGAAAGGTCTTAGGTGCACCTACTTTGGTTCACCGGGGAGAGGACCAAAAGTATACAGAAAATTTAAAGCACAAAAATATACAGTAAAGGAGATGCCTGCTCATGCTCAGGGAGTAGGAGAGAAGAAAAGAAATTTGCCAAGCTCAGAGCCTGGAGATAGGTCTTGGAAATTAACAGCCCTGCTTTTTGAAGGGTGAGCTCGATGCTTACTATTTGTTTAAGTGGGCTGGCAAGTTACTCTGAGTCATTCTTCTAACAGGTCAGCATCGGTGCATACTTTTAGCAATGTCTGGTATCAGAGAACTCTGGCACTTCCCTTGTTTGGTTAGTCGCTTTGAGGTCCTGCCTACAATTGCCTTCCCTTTTCCTTCAGGACCAAGTAATGACAATAATCACTTGTTTCATGTAGAATTTTGAGGTCTGAAAATTGCTTTATATTTAGTCCCATTTGAACCTCACAATAGGCCCTGGGAGCCAGATAATGGATGTATTATAGTCCTCATTTTAGTGATGAGGAGTCTGGGGCTTGGGAATGGGCTAGCAGGGTAATGGTGGGAAGAATGCTGGAGGATGTGGATGAAAATCCCTGTTCTGATAAGTTATGTGACCTGAGCAAGTCCTTCAGCCTCTGTGGGCCTCAGTTTCTACAACTCCAAAGTGGGGACAACATGACTTGGACTACCTACTTAACAAGATTGTGAGGAAAACCCTTTGTAAATCATAAATACTCTCTAAGCGTAAGCTATTGAAAGTTACAGAGCTCAGGCTTACATCTAGGTTTTTTTTTATTCTCTACTTAGCACAGTTTTTCTTAAACTTTGAAGCTTCTCAAAGTAGAGACTGCTGAGGACAAGTAGGGCATGTGACTTGTTGTGTTTGAGAAGCCTGTTGTTTGCAGATGCATCCTCCAGGCCTCTTATCAAATCTGAAGACTCCTTCCTTTGCTTCTCTTGTCTCAGAAATACGGATTTTTAGTTATTTATTCCTGAATGGTTACAACTTGGCATTTATTCAAGAGGGAGCAAGAATTGTATCAAAAGAAAAGGAAGATTTGTTAAAACAAAAACAAAAAAACCAACTGTGACTGAGGAGGAACCACCATTTCCTGGAGGGGGTAGAGCTCACTTCACTAGGGACAGGGGTTGCATTGGAAAGTGGCTTACAGTTTTTTTCCAAGTGATGCCTCAAATTTGATGGCTGTCAAAAACCAGTAGAAATATATAGGCGTTTATTAAGCAGCTAGTATGTGCTGTGATAACTGCTGTACAATTATTATTTCATTTAATTCTCACAACCCTTGTATGTAGGTACAAATGTTACCCCATTTTATAGTTAAGAAAACTGAAGCAGAGAAAGGTTAAGTGACTTGCCCAGGATCACACAGCTAGCACTCGTCTGAGATTGGATTTGAACTCAAGTCTTTCTGATTCCAGTTCCAGCACTCTGTCTGTTGTACCACTTAGCTGTCTGGCACAGCTCTGGGGAGTTTTAAACTGCCATTCTCCACATGGACGTAGACTTAAGTCACATTATATAGAAAATAACTGGTTTCAGAGTTCAAACACCTCCACTAGAGTCTTAGCTTTGTCACTTATAGATGTGAGATCTTAAGCAGATCACTTAATTTTTCTGAACCCTAGTTTTCTCCTCTGTAAAATGGCGGTGATAATACTTTCTACCTCACTGGGTGTTTTGAAGAATATACTTCATTAACCTTAAATCACTATAGCAATTTGAGTTATTTATTCTCTTTGTTCTCTCTTTTAACATTATAGCTCAAAAATATGTAACCTTTTTTAAACACGAAATAATTTTTCCTTTTGAATAATATTTCATTTCCCCAAATTACATGTTAAAATAATTTTAAACATTCATTTTTTAAAAATTTGCGTTCCAAATTCTCTCCCTCCCTTACCTTTTCCTTCCCTGAGATGGTAAGCAATTTGATATAGACATGTACAATCGTGTAAAATGTATTTCTATATTCATCAGATTGTGAAAGAAAACATAAACCCCCAAAACTCCCCCCCCCGCCCGCCAAATAAAGTGAAAAATAGTATGCTTTGATTTACATTCAGACTTCCCTCAGTTCTTTCTCTGGGTGTGGATTATTTTTCATCATGAGTCCTTTGTAACTGTCTTGGATCATTGTATTGCTGAGAATAGTTGTCATTCACAATTCCGTATGGTTAATTACCATACGGCATTGCTGTTACTATGCACAATATTATTCTGGTTCTGCTCTTTTTATTTTGCATCAGTTCAAATGTGAGATAATTCTTGACAATTTCTGTCAGAGGGGCTCATTTAGTTTGGAAAAATTTTTTTTTGCATTAAGGAAAAAAAAATTGTGAACAGAGAAGATGGTAGCTTCTAATTCTTGTGTGTGAGTGAGGGTGGAAATTCTCGTTGTTAGCATCTTTGGTGTCTTAAAAGAACAGACAGTAAAGTGTCTCTATCTTTAAGATATTTACCCCAAATTTCCTTACTAGATTAAATTCTCGGTATGCAATCTCTTTCATCACTAAATGGAATTGGCCAAAGGGTTGGGAGAGGCTACATTTCCAGGCAGGGGACCTAGGTTGGAGTTCCAGCTCCAATTTTTACTAGCTATGTGACCTTGGGCAAGTCATTTAAAATCTTTCAGCCTTAATTCTCTTCTTTAAAGTGGAGATAACTATACCATGTACTACCAAATTCATCCAGCTATTTTAAAAAATGCTGTTGTAAAAACTTGAATGTTTTATTTTCAGTGCAGTTGTGATCTCATTGATATGAATACTTCATCCATCAAAGCAGGTTACACCGTATCCATATCTATAACTATTCTGCAACTTCAAACCCCTTCTCCTTATTTTGATTTTAAATATGCTCAATGTTAGCTAATTTACAATTATAGATCTTGATTTTAAATAGGCTCAATGTGAACTGTTTTAAAATCATATATTTAGAGTTGTAGAGGCCAACTAGTCCAAATCTCTCATCTTAGAGATGAGGAAACTGAAGTCCAGGGACTTAACACAGGTTACCCAGGTCATAGTTGTGTTAGATGTGGAATTTGAATCTAAGTCCTTTGACTACAGAGTCAGTGCAACACTGCTTCCCACACTAGAAATGCTCTATCTATCTATCTATCTATCTATCTATCTATCTACCCTTACCCTTGATACATCCATGAAAGAATAGAAAGGAAGAGGGCTATTGCTTCCATCTTATAGCTGAGAAAACTAAGATACAGAAAGATTAAATGACTTAGAATCATAAAGCATTAGAGTTGAAATGGACTTTCAAAGCCAACCTCTTCATTTTACAGGGGAGAAAACAGAGCTGAGAAGTAGTGAATTGCCACATAACTAACTAAGGGCAGGACCAGGACTTGAACTGCTTACTGCTTAACTGCATTGTTGTTTCTGCCATTCCATAGAGTTACTTCTACGTTGCACGTAAAGGGAAATTACACGTCAGCAAAAATGAGACTGGAATCTCCTATTGCTCAAATCAGTCCAACACAACAAACATGAATTGATAACCTAGTAAAAGTGGAACTATGCTAGACGCTGAATATATCAACTATATTCTATCAATTAATATCCCACATCACAATTGTGGCAAATAAAATACTCGACAATTTCAATTATTCCTTCATAGATGTATACAAAGAAAATATTTTAAAAGAAGATTATAGTACTAACGATAATTGAGCTCATAAAGATCTCCTGATAACAGATGATAAAATCTACATGAGGATGGCAATATTTTTTGTCACTTTACAAGGAGCTAAAGAAGTGGATGGTATGATTTGGGTTCCTATCTATAACTGCTTCCCATGCCAACAGAAAAAATAA
Organism: Gymnobelideus leadbeateri; assembly: GCA_011680675.1. Taxonomy (NCBI): domain Eukaryota; kingdom Metazoa; phylum Chordata; class Mammalia; order Diprotodontia; family Petauridae; genus Gymnobelideus; species Gymnobelideus leadbeateri. Next base: position 44,340 of record WOXC01011735.1, read on the forward strand.
CCAATTCTTTTTTGGATATTATCTGGAAGTAGTTTGCTCTTGCTGCATCCGTTAATTTATTTGTCTTCAAAAGAACATTTTGCCTAAAAGAAAAGACTAAGAAGCCTGTAAAAGGTTAATAAATCTTTGTGAAATTATAGTTTGTCATTTGTTTGTATCTGCAAGCTATTGTTACAAAGTATTGCCTGCATTTTTGAGTCATACGCAACTTATATTTTTTTGAAACTGGCAGCTATGAATTTGCAACTGGAATTTATGTTGATGATACTTTTTTTTAACCATGTTGACTGGGGGCATCCATTGGAAAGCTATTCCTTGAGTGTTAGAAGAATTCTTTATTAGTCCTTGGCAGGTCTTAAAGTGCTTTCTGAATCATCAAAAAAAATTGTAGATTATGAGACTTGTAAGATCTTAGAGAAGCATCTAGTTCAACTCTCTTTTTTGGGAATGAGGGTTTTTTTAATCAAAGCTTCAGAGACAATCAGAATGTGTTTAATTTGGAAAATAGATTTGAGATAGAAATTCATGAACAAAAGGATTATCTAGTCCTTAGACAACTCCCCTCTCCAATCCATCCTCCACACAGCTGCCAAAATGATATTCCTAAGGAACATAACAGACCATATCATTTTCTTGCTCTTAAACCTCCATTGGCATCTTATTGACTCTAGGATAAAATACAAAATACTCTGGCATTCAAAGTCTTCCATATTTTGGTATCAAGCTACCTTTTCAGGCTTCTTAAGCATTACTCCCATAAGATACCTGTATACCAGGAAAACTGACTAACTTGCTATTTCTTTTACACAACATCCTATCACTCCTCTCTGTGCCTTTGCATATCCTGTCTCCCATGGCTGGTATGCATTTCCTCCTTACCTTTGTCTCTTAAAAATCTCTAGTTCCCTACAAGGATCAGCTTAAGTGTCTCCTACAAGAGACCTCTCCTGATGACCCCAGCATGACTTCCCTCAACTCAAAATTACTGTGAATATGTTCTATGTTTACTTATATGTATAGAAGTCATTTCCTCTGATAAACTGTAAGGGCAGGGACTATTTAATTTTTGTCTTGGTATTTCCAGTTCCTAGAAGAGAGTCTGGTGTCTAGAAATAAATAGTAGATATAGTGGGTCAAGTGGGCTTGGTTACACCCATTCAGTCATCAGTCAACTGTTTTGACTATTCCTCTAGAATAGGAGCTCTATGGAAGACTTAACTTTCCCATGGACAAAACATAGATTTAAAAAGACCCAGATATGGAGGTCTATATCTCTGGTCTGATGTGGAAATTACTAGATCAGTGGTAGCAGGCAGATGATGAGAGAGCCTAGATGGATGGCCACAATATTATTATGTTAACATTCCTAAATTATTAGATTATACATTGTATTCTAAAAATTATTTTTCATTGGAATTCTGATCAAATGAGATAATATTTGTAAAATGCTTAGTACATGCCTGGAACATAGTAGGCACTTAATAAATTCTTGTTGTCTTCCTTTCTCCTTCTGGAAAATGCAGATCTTTACCTTTCTAAAAAAATTTAATTTACCTTTTTGATTACATTTTAAGTTCCAAATTTTCTGTCTGTCTCTCTCCCCCTCTCCACCCAGTACTAGAGAAGGCCACCATTTGACATATATATATATATATATATATATATATATACACACACACACACACACACACACACACACACACACACACACACACAAATGTATATGTAAAACTATACTATGTATCCTACCATTTATCAGTTCTTTCTCTGGAGATGGATAGCATCTTCCTTCACAGGTCCTTTGTAGTTGATTTGAATATTTATAACACCCAGAATAATTTAGTTGTTCACAGTCATTCTTCCAACAATATTGCTGTAGTACAATATTCTCTTGGTTCTGCTCATTTCATTCTTCATTATTTCATGCAAATCTTTCTGTGTTTTTCTAAAATTAACCTGCTCATCATTTCTTATAGCACAGCAGTATTACAGATTTTTACCTTTTTTATAATGGGTAACACATCGCTAAGGAGACAGACTGGTAACCATCAAATTAGCCTTTAAATCTGGAAGATCTGCTTTCAAGTCCTGACTCTGTCACATACTAGCCCTGGGTAAATTATTTAACCTTTTATTTCCTGCCTTGGGCAGTTCTCTAAAAGTACAATCTTCAGAGGTAGAGGGGATTTTCTCATTGGGTGTTCCCCAAACCAGTGAAATACCAAATTCAATAAAACCAGGAACCCCACCATCAAAACAAACCAAAATCATAGAACCTTGTATAATGACTTTGTATTGCCCCCTCCTTCTTAAAAAAAAGCTCTGTTGTGTCCTCAATATGTTTTAATCAAATTTCAGTTTGTTTAATGGTTGAGGGCAAAGGAAGACCTTTCTTTATATAGCAGAAGAAGAATGGTTTCTTAATATAGGTAGCCAACTCTGAGCTATTTTTTAGGAAATGATCCCTTCCTTCCAGTTCCCCTCTCCCCTTTTTCTACCTTCCTCAACCCCATTTTGACAGAAATTTTTGCTGCTCTGAGCAGAGATGATGAGGAAGAGCTTTCCCCTACCCCCCCAACACATTGAGTTGGGTTCAGGAGATTTAATAAAGGTATGCAGAATTTATTTCAATGAGATCCTTGGTGGTTATTAGACTCACTTGTTTATCTCATGTAATTGTTCCTTTTCATTTATCCTGAGACAGCATTGTCTATTCTATTTTTGGTGCATACCAAAGTCACAAAACTGCTTTCTGTATATTAAATCCAGCAAGGGAGACCTGAAACATGTATAACCTACATCAAACTGCTTACCTTTTCAGGGAGGGAGGAGAGAGGGAGATCAATTTGAAACTCAAATTAAAAAAAAAAAGAATGTTAAAAATTGTCCTTACATGGAATTGGGAATAATAAAATATCATTTAATTACTAAAAAGAGAGAGAGGGAGAGACACGCGGGATGATTTAAGTAGGAAAAACAATTTCAACATATTAGCTTCCAGATATAAGTTCACTTCACATATTTTGCTCAATACAAGTAAGTAATTGTTGCTTGTTGATTATCTGCCGTTTATTTTTCTTAGCAAAGGACTTTCTTCTTAAATATAAGTTGCTGATTATTTATTATTATTAAGAATCTGAATTCACGTGAGCACCCACACATAAATAAAGACCAGCCGTGTAACCTTGAGCAAGTTACTTAACCCCAATTGCTTTTTAAAAAAAAGAATCTGAATTCACTCCTAAAATGATCTATACAGCCAAATTTTTTTCTCAATTAATTTTTTTAAAAAAAGAAAGAGGCATGATTTGACCTTGAAGATGGAGGCGACAAAGCCTAGTGCTACATGGGGCATCTACAATCGAACATAATCTCATAGCCTGGGAGAACAATGACGCTGGAGTAATATTCTCAAAATAGCTTATTCAAGGACCAATCTCATAATGCCCGGGCATGGAAATTTTCCACTGACTGTAATAAGAAGTTTGTCCATGTTAGGGCTGGAGGGTAAGACCTTACTATATCATGATATCATCCAGGGCTTGCTCCCCTCTGAGACAGTGCTTTGACACAGCCCTTGGTGCATTTTTAGTAGTGGTTGTCCTTGAGAAAGCTCGTTACACTTCTCTGTGTCTCAAGGGTACACACATAAAGGGTTGTGAATAAAGAGAAAACCCAGTCAAATGCATATAGCTACATATAAAAATGATTGCCTTCAACTGGTATGGGTTTTTTTTTTTTTGGTTTGTTTTTTTGGAGGGGGGAGGGCAGGGCAATTGGGGTTAAGTGACTTGCCCAAGGTCACACAGCTAGTAAGTATTAAGTGTCTGAGGCCAGATTTGAACACAGGTCCTCCTGACTCCAGGGCCGGTGCTCTACTCACTGCACCACCTAGCTATTCCCCGCCCCCACATGGTATGTTTTTTTTATTAATAAAATATACTGAGTATATGGTTTGTTCTACTTTACAGAATCCACACATTGTGCAAATAAAAAAAACTGAGGGCCAAAGAAGTTGAAGAAGAGGCATCTACAGTTGGGTTTTTGTAGAATATAAGATCCCTGAGGGCAGGAGCTATCTCATTTTTGTATTTGTATCCCACTGACCACAATGCCTGACACATAATAGGTACCATAATTACTAAGTAATTTCTGATTTATTGTATGACTGACTTTTGTCTGACTTGATCATTGGATAGACAATCTGGTCATGCTTGGAATATATAGACTCAGGAAGTTCATGATGGGATTCTGAATAGATATCTATCACCCCATTCTCAACTTCAAAGTTTTACCTATTATGCAATGCTTTCTCCCAGGAGAGGTCCCTAGACTTCAGAACTTTCCACATTTGTTAAACATTAAATATCTTTGTGCATAAAAAGACTTTTTATTGGTCCTACAAAGCCTCAGTCATTTCTACAATGTAAACAAGATACACTGAATGAAAGAGAGCTTGTAACTTTATTTCAGGCCTAACTCTGCTAGCTATCTGACCAAGAAGAAGAGCCTGGATTGTGGGAAATGGTGCTGTTATAGGAACATGTGTTTCTCATCCCAGAAAATGTAATAAATAAAATGGCCAGTTTTTACAAATATTTTCCTCTTGGAAATATTGACTATCATCTGAGGTATCTGATTTCTTTTGGTGTTTTGCACAAGGTTTTGTTTTGTTTTCTCTTTTAAATAAATCTGCAAGTTGATTGTCTCTGTGTTTCTGCATACTAGGCTGTTAAATGGAGATAATCAGGGGGTACAAGTTAGGAAACATATTTCCATGTTTGGAAATATTTACACATTTAGCATTATGACAGTTCCCACTTTTTACTCAGCTATGCTGGCATATGTAGAGCAGCCAGATTCTAGTTTAATGTAAAGCAATTTGATGATCATGGTGGTAGTGCAGTTGTTTAGGGGATAACTGATAAGTTTGTCTCCAGAAGAAAAATGGCATCCTGTTGTATCAGGTAGAAAGTGTCACACCAGATGACCTCAAAAGATCCTTCTATCTCTAAACTTTTTTTTTTTTGGAGGGCAATTGGGGTTAAGTAACTTGCCCAAGGTCACACGGCTAGGTTTTTGTTTTTGTGTGTGTTAAGTGTCTGAGGCTGGATCTGAACTCAGGTCCTTCTGACTCCAGGGCCGACACTCTACTTACTGAGCCACCTAGCCACCCCCTATCTCTAAGCTTTAACGATCCTCTGATTTTCTTTTCCTTCTTTCCTTCTTTCCTTCCTTCCTTCTTCCCTTCCTCCCTCTTTCCCTCCCTCCTTCTCTCTCTCTCTCTCTTTCTTTTTGCTAAATTTTATTCTTCATGAGAGAGGAATTCAGTGGAGAGGATGTAAGGAGGGAAGGGGTGAAATGGTTGCTATGTAAAGATCAAGACAACAACAATTTTTTAAGATACTCTCTGATTCTGTAACTTATGAGCCATTTTGGCCTGCTAGACATAGGACCACTGTTCTCTGATCAAGACTTTAATGTCCTGGAAATAGCTTTCAATTTGGAGTCAGATGACCTGGGCTCTGACCATTTCTATTGGTGTGACACTGGACAAACCGTTTCATCTCTGTCAGTGTCACTTTCCTCATGTGCAAAACAGAGACAATAATGCTTGTACTCCCCTGTCACCGAGCTGTTGTGAGGCAAGTCCATCAAAAACCATAATGCATTGTAGAAATGGGAACTGTTCTAAAAGAGGGAAATAACTATTCCCCAGAGATTATTTAGAAAGTTATATTATATAAAGATCTTCGAAACGAAATCCTTCTTGAGTGCTTTCAAGAGAGTAAAAAGTGTCTTTCTGAGAGATTGGAGTCCAAGTCATCAATAAATAAAAACAATCTTCCAGAATAGCAGAGTGGGGTGGGACTGAGTTGCTGAAATGCTTTACCTCATCAAAGGGAAAGGGGGACCCCAGGGGTGACTTTGGAAATCTTATTAATAACATCACTAATCTGAAAAGCTTCCTTCATGCCATGGTCATAGAACTAGTAACTGGAGACAGATTTGAGGCCAGAAAATGCTCTGCTAAGACTTTAAGAACCATATTTCAGACTCGCCTCAGCATTTATTTCTTTGTGGTAGGAACCATGATATATACATTCATCTTCTTACCACTGTCATCTGATTTCAATGTACCATAATTCTCTTTCATGTTACTTCCTATATCTTTTAACTTCTTCAGTGTTACTACTGTTCATCTGGCACATTCCTTTCCTGGCATTTGTAGAAATGTTTTGGTGAGTCTGATTCTCTTTTGTGAGAAGGTGGTAGAGGGTGAGGGTAGCTGTAGTAGGTATGGGTGAGGGAAGTGCTGGCAAGGTCCAGGATCCATTCACAATTATGGAGAGACTTTCTGCCTTTACTTATGCTATTCTTTCTTCATCAGGCTTAACATCACATTAAACACCAAACAAACAGCAACAGCAATACAGTGCCAAATAGTCATTCATTTATTAAGCCTATATTTTTGTGCCAGGTATATGGGGGGTACAAAGAAAAAGGAAGCAGAACAAAAGTTTTTGCCCTCAAGGAGTTTACAATCTGGTGGGGGGGAGGGAGAGCAATATGTACACATATGAATAAATGCAAAGTACATGAAAAATAAATGCGAAATAATTTTGGAAGGGATCAGGGACTGGGAAGAGGGAGAGACAGAGAAACAGAGACAGTGACAGACAGACAGAGACAGACGGACAGAGACAGATACAGACAGAGACAGAGACAGACAGACAGACAGAGGCAGACAGAGACAGACAAAGAGACAGAGAGACCATAACAGCTAGGGATATCAAGAAAAATCTCAAGTGTGAGATAAAACTTGAGCTGGACTTTGAAGGTAGCTAGGGATTCCAAGAGATGAGGTGACAAGGGAAGGTATTCTAGGCATGAAGAACAGCCTGTGCAAAGGCTTAGAAACTGGAGATGAAATGTCATGTATAAGGAGCCACAGGAAAGCCAAATTAGTTGAAATGCAGAATGTGTGAAGTAGTCAAATTATAAAGACCATAAAATGCCTAGCAGAGGACTTCATATTTTATCCTAGAGGCAATAGAGAGCCACTGGGGATTTTTGTGCCAGGGACTGATGTGAGACCTGGATGAAGGCAGTGCCCTGTGTTTTAGGAATATCATTTTGGCAGCTGAATTAAATTAGATGTATGAGAAGTTGCATGTACAAATCAGATAAATTGAGTGATTATTTGTAATATAAAACTCTAAAACTGGAAAGGACCTAAGGGATCATTTATCTAGTCCAAAGACCTCACTTTATAAAAGAGGAAACAGCCTAGAGAAGTTAGATGACTTACTTAAAAGACAACTTTTTTTGTTTAAGTGTTCACTTTAAAAAGAGGGAGTTTTCTTGGTGCAGTTAAAGCTTATTAACTAATTGATTGACAGAAACTAGGGAGGACAGAGAAAAGTGTTGGAAGTTACTGCTATTTAACTCAAAAAGATGTGAAAATGAAAAAATTAATTCTTTGACAATTTAAAATTAAATTTCTGGAAAAATATGAAAAAATTAATTTTCTGAAAAATAAAATTTGTCTTTTAGGGACGGATGAAGTTGTACTTTGGGAAATTGAATTTATGCTACATATACATTTTTAGCAACATATCTATCTATTGTATAAAGCACTGAACAATCAAAAGAGAAAATATAATTTATTGTGCTAACTAAAGGGGGTCATGGATATCAAATGTTTATGCAGGACTGAACCAAAGTTATGAACCTTTATGGAGAAGGGAGGATCTCAGTCTCTGGTACAATGCATTAATAATAATAACTCAACTTTTCTATGAAGTTTTAAGAATTACACAATGTTGATAGTCCCCTCCACTGTAGAATGTTAATTCTGGGGGGCAGAGGAGGTCCAGGCCTGTATTTTATCCTGTATTTCTCTCCCCTGTAGTAACCTAATAAATGCTCATTGGGATTATGTTGGATTCCTCACACCGGTTTGTTAGCTAGATAGCACCAGTATTATTAGCACTAGTTTCTAGATAAGTAAACTTAGGCTAGGGGAAGTGAGCCTGAGACTCTCCTGACTTCACGCCCAGGTGCTCTTTAAGAGAACGTTTGTCGACCTGTTGAATTATTGAAGGAAAGGGGCCCAAAGGTAGTCTGGGAGAGGCCTAGAGGGGAGGTGGCTTGATCAGATGAAGAGGGATATTAAGGATGAGTTATGGTGGTAGAAGAGGAAGCTTAGTTGGGGCAGCCTGGTGATGGGCCATTAATGCCAATTGCTAGGATCAGAACATAATTTGTAACAAAGCCCCTGAAAAAATGGAGCAAAGCAATCAGAAAGCTGAGCTGACCCACTCTGTAAATAGTGAATCTGTTTGGGGGAGTTACATAAATACAATACAGCAAGAATCATTAAGCCCCCGCTGGTTCATAGGATAATAGACACAAAGCTGAAAGGAACCCTGACCTAATCTTTTCATTTTACAAATGGGGAAACTGAGTCCTGGAATTAAGTGACTTGCCCAAGGTCACACACCTTGCAAATGGCAGAGCCAGGATGGATTTGTGCACAGGTTCTCTGAGCTCCAAATCTAGCACCTTTTCACACTGTAATATATTTTATTTTCAGATCAGAGGTACCTTGACTAAGACTGTAGCTTTAGGGATCAAGAAGAGTAGACGTGTGGTAAATGGGACAAAAGATAACAAAAACAAGATTTGGTGTCAGAGCCAGTACGCCCAGGAAAGGGCTAGAATGCTAGGAAAACTATGGTTGTCTTCTCCTTAGGAGACTGGTGAGGTGATGCCACAGGTTTGCCCCTGGGCATTAGGAAACTTTGCTAACTCAGTATCACAGGCAGAATAGGTGCCCAGTACATTAGAGTTTTCTTTTCATTGTCCTTCATTGGGACTTATTTTTTAAGGCCAAAACATGTACTGTGTTTTTCTCTGAGAATGATTTAATGATGATTTAATCCTTACCACACCCCTGTGAAGAAGGTAAACTGTATCTTAGATTATCTCAAGAAACCATCCCATCTTCTCCCCCAGCCAAGAAAAACTGAGAGCCAAAAAGACAAATGACATCCCTGTGTTGACATTTCGATTTAGATTCCTTAGATTCTCCCCACATGGTGAGATCAGTATAGGAGAAAGGGCCTTATACTGACTTTTTTTCTTCAGTCCAGTAAACTTTATGTTACTTTATACTTTGGCATGTACTGGGTATAGCCAAGCTTATTTCTCCTCTCCACTCTAGGGAGGGGGCTCAGGATGAGAGGAGTACTATCTTATACCCAATGGCTTCCATCTATGACTTTTTGAATGGAATGGTTCTTAGGAAGGTAGGTAATAAAAAATTTGAGCAATAATATCAATAGTGTCATTATAACCTCATTAAAAAACAAAGGTATCATATTAGATAAACCCCATCAATGTTCTTGCATGTTAGAGTAAAAGTTAAACACATGGAGGAAAAGAACGCCCTCTAAATTTGTGGGATGGGATTTTTCATCATCACGTGTCTTGGTGCTGCTAAAAATAAAACATGACTAACCTATGGAAGGATGCTAATTTTTAGCCTCTTCTAGAACATGTACAAAGCTCTTGAGCTTCACTTGGTTTCTAATGTCATCAAAAAGCGTTCAATGCAACATGAAAGCTTTGTATCATCTCATGCAGCTGATTGTTTTGTGGCCTGTTCTCTTCAGGAACATCCTGGATATGAATGGGAACAGAGGTCCATGTGGTTGTCTGAAGAGGATTTCATCTCCAGCAAGCATACATGGGAGGGACTCAATGATTTCTTCCCCAGTCATTGACCTTTGCCACTCCACTTCTACATCCTATTTTTTAAAGGAGGCATTTTGCATGTGTAGTAATAGTTTAATACAATTCATTATTAAAGGGACATAACTTTTCATGATAGCAAAGTATTGGATACAAAGTACATGAAAAGCGATTGGGGGTACCACTAAATAAATTGTGGTACATAAATGTAAGGGAATATTACTACCATAAGAAATGATGTATAGCAAGAATTTAGAAAAGTAAGAGAAAACTTAGATGACCTGATGGTGAAGTGAAGCAAGCAGAACCAGGATAACAATATACACACTGACAGCAATGATGTGAATGGAGAGAATAAGAACAAGGACTGAAAGTGAATGGTGTAAACTTGAAATGACAGAGCATGGCCCCAAAGAAGAGATATGAGAAGGCACCACTCCCACTTCTTTGCAGAGGTGGTGGCCTTTGGGTATGCAACACTATATAACAATAGATTTTTTTTGATGTGTTGGTTGAATTTGCACAACTGTTTTCCCCCCTTCTCTTTTTCTTTCTTTGTTATATGAGAAGCCCCTCTGGGAGGAGGAAGAGGGTAGGGGTACATTTGAAAATGTAGATGATGTAATAAAAGATGTCAATAAAAATATTAAGAGCCTGAGAGCCAGCATGGCACCATAGAGTAGATAAGAATCCTAGAAAGAAAGAAAAAGAAAAAGCACTATGAAGCATTATGCAGATCCCGACAGGGCACTCTATACTCCATTTACTATCAGTTTCATGTAGAAAGTAGCTCTCTAACACTAACAAAGATTGCCTAGAAGTGAAAAAAGGAATAGTTAGTTTCAGCACAATTTTGAATATGCAGAAACAATAGTGAGTAAGTAAGAATAAGCCTGTATGACCATTTACTAATCTATGACTCATCTCCCCAAGTTCAAATCTGACCTCAGACACTTACCAGCTATGTGACCCTGGGCAAGTCACTTAATCTTGTTTGCCTCAGTTTCCTCATCTGTGAAATGAGCTGGAGAAGGAAATGGCAAACCACTCCAGCATCTCTGCCAAGAAAACCTCAAAAGCGGGTCATGAAGAGTCAGATGTGACTGAATGACAACAACAATATATAGTTATGCTTTATTGGACCTTCACTGACACAATGCTTTGCAGACAGTGGGAACTTAGTCAATGTTTTTTAAAAGCTGAGTCGATTGTTTTCTAGACAGAAGAACAGAGGTTTCATTTGCCATACTATAAATAATGGAGAGTAGACTTCTTGTAGAGAGGAAGGTTAATGCAGGGGAACAAACTGTGCACTGGGGTGGAGTGACTGAGTTCAAATCTCAGGTCTGCTACTTGTTCCCTGTGGGGGCCTTAGATAAATCATCCCACCTCCTTGAGCCCCAGCTTCTACTTCTCTAAAATGAGGGCAGGTGAACTAGATGATGCCTGAGGGTCTTTCCAGCTCTGAATCGGGGATCTGTGACTCTTAAAATGTCATGGGAAAGATGCACTTTTGAAGCTGAGCCAACAGGCAAGTAAACCTGTAAAAAGGGAATCATGGAGTTGATAGATCCTGTGTGGACTGGGAAAGGATGCAATATGCATTTAAAAACTTATAGTGAAGAAATCATCAGAAAGAATGAAGGTGAAAGCACCGGTCCTGGAGTCAGGAGGACCAGAGTTCAAAACAGACCAGACACTTCACACGCGCTAGCGTGTGACCTTGGGCAAGTCACTTAACTCCAATTGCCCTACCTTTCCCCCTCAAAAAAAGAATGAAGGTGCTCTAATCTACCGAAGTTAGTTAATCTGTGACCAGTTTGGGGCTCTAGAGAGTGAGTGTACCATGTTTAATTAACTCCAGCAATTAAATAAAAGAGTTCTTTCCCTTAACCTTTTCCATCCTTTCAAGAGTTTTTTCCAATAGCCTTTCACCTCTTCTCCGTCTTCACTTTTTCTAAAATCAGCACTGCTTTTTCCCTTCTCTCCTATTACTGGTTAGAAACAATCAGAAAATGGTAAGCTTTATTTATTCTATTTACTGTCTGGGGATTTATGCATTATTCTGCTACTATCAATCAGATAAATAAATCATTCAATAGCTCCCCTTTGCCTCAGTTTCTTATTCACAGAACTGTATTCACAGTTAAGAAAAGCATGTTAAGATCTTTAGATAAAGATGCTTTTGAAATGCAAAAGCTGACTTCCTTTGTAGATCCATACTTGGGGTGTGGTAGGAGTTTCATAAGAACAGACTTACAGCTATAACCTTTAAATGTTGTGACCTCTCTGGAATTCTGTTTCCTCTTCTGTAAAATGAACCTAATAGTCTAAAAATTTCAAGCACTAGATAGATAGATACTCATATTCTTCTAGTTCTAACAGTCTAGGACAGGGATGGGGAACACTTGACGTCAACATGTGGCCTTTCAGGTACTTGAGTGGGGCCTTTTGACTGAGTCCCAACTTTCACAGAACAAATTCTTTTATTAAGGGGATTTGTTCTGTAAAGTTTGGATTCCATCAAAGGGTTGCTCTTGAAGGCCTAGAGGGCCACAGATTTCCTACCCTTGGTTTAGGACCTTATAATAGCCAACAGCAGTGGTTGGCTAATTGTATGGCTTCAGTTTGCAGTACTACAAATAGAGTCATCTTGGCTCAGGGCTCACCAAAATGTCATTCCTAAAGAAATTCATAGGATCATAGATCCAGAGCTCAAAGGAGGTGTCTGGTACAATTCCTTTCACTGATGTCCCATTTAAATATTTATATATGTATATATGTGTATTTGTATGGGTATATGTTTATGTACATGTATATGTCTATGTCTATGTATGTGTATCTGCTGGAGAAGGAAATAGCAAATCCCTCCAGCATCTTATCCAAGAAAAGCCTGAATGGGGTCACAAGCAGTCATACAAGACTAAAGGGACTGAACAACAACAATACCTATATCTATCTATCTATATCTCATCTAATTTCTATTCTATAACTATCATCTATCTATCCATCTATCTATCTGTCCATCTATCTATCTATCTATCTATCTATCTATCTATCTATCTATCTCTCCTCTATCTTTTTATTTTTGCTTCAGAAGTATTGAGTAAGACTGTAGTTAGGCACAGGACCCGGTTGCAACTGTTATCAAAACTTGTCACTGCAGAGGGAGTTTGGCATAATATCCAAACCTCAGCTTCCTGATTTCAGAGACTAGTGAATGTTGCCCCTTCTCCCCAGGTGCAGACTCTGAGTTGAACTTTTATTTCAAAACAGAAAAAAATACTTATATTTTTTGGTTTATGGACTTGGGATATTTGCACATGTTTCTAATGAAGTCATGCTGAGTTATGGGGGAAAAAGGTCTATTTTAAATGAATTTTGCCTCAGATGCTTCCTTCAGGTCAATAAATACTCATACCCAACTGTAAGAGAATGCAAATAAATCAAAGCAAGTGACATAACTTATGTAGCAGATATGAAATACCCATATATCAGCCATATTGAATGAAATAAATGCTTTCTTTCACAAACTCTTCTATTCAACAGCATTCTATCATATGCATATCTAGAATATATTTCATTGTTCAAATGCCATCTCAATACTTAGAAAGATCTGGACCTTAATATAATAGCTGTTGTTCAGTTGTTTCAGTTATGTAAGACTCTTTGTGGTCCCATTTATGGTTTCCTTGGCAGAGATACTGGAAGATTTGCCATTTCCTTCTTTTGTTCATTTTACAGATGAGGAAACTGAGGCAAACAGGGTTAAGTGACTTGCCCAGAGTCACACAGCTAGTAAGTGTCTGAACCCAGATTTGAACTCACTAAGATGAGTCCTACTAACTCCAGGTCCGGTGTTCTATTCACTTCATCACCTAGCTGTCCACACAATAGCAATGGACAAATTAATGCTTCCTTTTTAAGGGGTGCATTAATTCTTTCATGCTATTTTAGTCCACATATATATAGGTTTTATGTGGAGGCAGCTTGGTGTAGAGTCTAGGGAGCTGGCTTTGGAAGTCGGGAAGTTGAAAGTTCATGGATATGTAGCTGAAAGATGCCCCAGAGGTCATCTAGTCCAATCTCCTCATTTACATATAAGGAAATTGAGTCTGAGGGAGATTAAATGACTCTTGGATCTAGTGTTTAAAAGAGTCTCAGAGGTCACGTAATCCAAAATCTTTTTTTTTTTTTTAACATATGAGGAAACTGAATCTCAGAGAGGATATGTGATTTGCTCGATCTCACAGAACCAGTGAGTATTGGAAGCAGATTGTGAAAAAATGCTCTTCAGTACCTCATTCTGATGCTTCATATACTATTGTGAGGTTGGGCAAGGTACCTAACTTCTTAGGGTCCTAATCACATCTCTAATACTACAAGTTAATGAAGGATAGCTGTATTTATACAGCCTTAAGGTTTGCAAAGTGCTTTACAGAAATAATTTAATTTGATGCTCCCCAAAATCCTGTGAGGTAGGTTCACTTTACAGATGAGGAGACTGGGGCTCAGAGAGGTTGAATGAGTCATGTAGGTTCACAGTTAAGTGTCTTAGGCAGAATTCTAGCCCAGATCTTCCTGATTCCAAGTCTAGCACTTTATTCATGATGCCATGCTTCCTGTCTCAGAAGAGTTGAGCTCTCTATTTGTGGATCGAGTTTCCACACTGGAAATTCTTCACACTGATAAAATCACAAGTCCAGATTTAGCCTCATCCATCCCTCCATGAATATCAGTTCAAATTGCCAAACATAATTCATTCAGCATCAATGTACAAATTAATATTTCTATCATTTGAAGTAACTGAGGCAGAAAGGAATTAAATGCTTGGTCCTAGGTCAAAAGGCCATTAAATCCAATCTAGGAACATAATTCAGAACTCTTGATAGCCAAGCATCTTTCTCTATCTTTCTGGCTGCAGTCTTCAGGGCCACCTTAACATTAACCTAAGTTTTAAATGACCATGTAATAACAGGCCCACATGTAGTTAGCTACTTAGCACTTGGCCAGCCGACTACGTTAAATGTTGAAACTAACATAGGGTAGGGTGATGGTAATGGTCATTTTCTGGGGGGAATAGTGCAAGGATTTTTTTTTTAATAACTGAACAGACATGGATTGGTAATGTTTCACGTGGGAAGCACCATCTCTGGTCTCTTCTTTTTTTTTGATGATTCTTGCAAACTTCTTGTGTGCATGAGGATTCAATCAGCCTTAGTGCTGCTCTGGGAGGCAGCAAGACTGTAAATCTGGGAGAGCTGGAAGCATTCAGGGTCTTGAACTTTATCGGGTTTGAATGTGTGATTGTGAAAGTAAAGAGCAGAGAAACGACAGCACTCAATAAATCAAACCCAGAGAAGATCAGGGTTGTCAAAGACAGGAGAAAAACAGGCTCTGGGCACAAGCACAACCTAAGAAGAAAAAAAAATGCACAGGCATTTGAAGCTCTTTTGCATTTCTTTCAGGATCTTCCTTCTCAAAGGCTAATGTCTTTCTTTTCTCACCACTCTAAGCTAGAGAGCACAGAACCATAGAATTTTAAATCTGAGAAGGATCTATTTAGAGGTCATCTAATTCCCTTTTGTTATATTCCCTAAGTCCAGAGAATTAAGAAGAAAAAAGTTGTAATCACAATATTTTGAGTCTACATTCTTTTTGTTCCTGTCTTTGTTCCTGTTCCTAGTAATTCTTCTAAAATGAAAATCCTATCAGTTTGCCTTCCATTCCCCTATTGCAGAGTCACCTTGGATTTTCTAAGGGTGTGTCCTCAGATCCCACCTTTCCTTTTTTTCTTCCTAATAAAAACCATTCAGAAAATGGAAAATTGAAATAAAGGAAAAATGAGAGAAACTGAGTTGTTAGGTAACCATGGGATTTCTCCCCCAAATCATCCTGCATCTATTTTGTATCTTTTTGGTATATACTATATATATCCATTTTCTTCCCTGATAGAATACAAGCTCTTTGAGGGAAGTGACTTTTACTTTTGTCTTTGTATTCTCAATAATAAATACTTTTTGATTTATTGATGCAATAGACTTTGGGACTATTTTTGGTTATTTAAATATATTTTAATTGCTATATTTTATTTTCATTTCCAATGTGTATGCATATATATATATACATATACATACATGTGAAATGTATGTATACATTTCCAAATGTATTCCTTCTACCTTCTCCTTTTAGAGAGAAAGCCCTTAAGGTAGCAAAAAAGGGAAAAAGAAGGAAAAGGTTCAACAAAACAAATAAGCCTATCAAAAAAAGTTTGACATCATAATCAGTGTTACTCACCTATAATCTTTGGTCTCTGCATTGAAAGGGAGATGGTAGTGCCTTTCATATCTTCTCTTTAGCAAGTTTGGTCATTATAAATTAGAAACATTGCATTTCGATTATTTTGCTTTTTGGTTCTTTTAACTTTTCATTGTTAGAATCATCATACACTTTGCTCTCCTGGTGCTACTTATGTGAACTGATGGAAAGCAAAGTAAGTAGAACCAAGAATTAGTAGAACTTGGTATGTTCTGATCATTTTGATTAGGACTTCCCTGTTACCCTTAACCCTTAACCAGGGTTTGGATCTCTAATGTTCTACTATTCAGGTATAAAAAACTCAAGGGAGTGTGAAGGGCTTAGATAATGGATTTCTTTATGAGATATTTTATCTGAAGAGTTTCAAGTTCACCATCTTTCTTCAATGTCCAGTTGGAGTCTCTTATGAGATATTTCTCATATAAGAACATTAAGAGCTGGGTAAAGTATTTACCTTCTTAAAAGGAATCAAAATAAATAAATTAATTTTTTTCTCATTTCATTTCTTTCCTCATGTATTTGGGTATATCTCCATGCCTGGAGGAGAATGGGGTTGAACCTCCATAGGGATTGTTAGAAAAGTGGCTACCAGAGAAAACTCAGAGGGCAGACTTTAAAGTGCAAGCTTCACTACTCCCAGGAAACAGTTGGGTAAGTGAAGATGTCTAAATTTGGGCATCACCTATTACAATTTTACATAGAAACACCAGTTAAGGTCCCATAAGTGCCCTAAATATGAGACAGATCCCTTTTTTTTCTGAGCCCCAAGGATGGAAGAGACTTGACTAATAATTACATTTGTGGGATAATTCCCTCCCCCCCACAAATATTAAGGGAGTAGCCCTGTCTTATGTTTCCTGAAAATTCTGCTTAATTGGAATTTGCCAAATCTTGGTAAAACTGTGCCAGTTGAGAGACTTGCAAATGCCTCAAAATCAGGGTGGGAAGTTCTTACTTTCTGTCAATACAATGAGTGATCAATAAATATTAGAATCTTTGACTCTTGGTTTGTTGGAAATTCTAGTACAGTATCTCAGCTCATAATGTCCTTGAAAATTGAACAGAGAAGAAACTTAGTTCCAAATTATGTGTCTTTGCCTAATAGCAGGATGTTAAGTGTGACATTAGAACGGAATCAGTTGGGGCTTCTTTAAAAACAAACACAAAAAAGCCCCTCCTAGATTTAGGAGATTTTTTTGTGTTTTACATGGGTAACACAGGCTTTATTTGCTTTATTTCCATTCCTCCCTCCTTTCTTAAAAATAAATTGGAATTTGTGCTGAGATGGCCTTGGGGGAGCCTACATTCACTCTCCCATTAAAAAGATGAGCATGCCAAGGAATACCTAACACTGGTTAATGGTGTTGCCAGCACTTTAGGTGAACAGTTGCCTTTATTTGGGATTGAAGAGTTTGCCCCATTATTCACAATCACCATTGGCCCCCTGGGTTGGGACCCCTTCTTCCTCCAAAGATACTTATCTAATTGTGTATGGGGGGGCACAGGGGAGAGGGTTGTGCTTTTTGGATCAGGGACAATAGAGCTGTAAAGGTTAAGCTGTACTTCAGTGGGAATGAAGCTGTCTCAGCTTTTCATTTTTTCTTTTTTTTTGGTGGAATGGGAATAAAGAGATATTGATCATTTCTAGGGTAGAGTAAAGCCTCATCAACACATGCTCATTTGGTTTGGGATGCTAGCTGCTGTAGAACATCTTGGCAGCAGAGTAACTGGACTAGGTAGAAAGGTGGTAAGGAGGAAGGCTAAGGTTGTCAGTTGGGGTCAGGGCAACATTTTGTTCACTGCTGCTAAATCTTTTCCCAGCTATTGTATCCTTGTTAAAAAGCAGCAAACTAAAGCACTTCTTTCTTGGTCTGGGGTCTAGGGGAGGAAGGGTGGAGGCAGGAGAAAAGGAAATGAAATTCAGGGAGTCTTCTGTTTCTCTACCTCCACAGTCCTCGATTTCCTCTGGACTTTTCTTCCTTTTTTTTCCTCAATCTTCTTTTCTTTTTTCTACCCCCCTTTTCCAGTGGCAGAGCAGCATCCTCAGAGACCTCAATGGCTCCCAAATTTCTCATTCACCAAGGTGGGGACAAGAAATAGGATGGGAAATGTATATTTTTTTGCTACTTTGGGTCAAAGGTAATGAAGTCAAAGGGAACTAGTCAAAGGGACTAAATTAAAGTCTCTGGATTTTCGTGCTCTCATTGATTTAGAGTTAGAAGAGACCTCAGAAACATCCTGTAGTGAGTAAAAATGGATGGTAATTAATTATGAAAACAAAAAGTATTAATTTCATCCAACTTAATTGTTATAAGAGAGTTGGACCCTTTCCTGTCTTGATGTCCTCAACATTCATTCCTTTATCTACTCCCATCTATAGGAGGGATTGTGATTTTGAGTCCTGTTCACCACCATCTTATATACCTTCTGTGTCTGCTGTTGATAGATCTACCACTTTATTTGGGAGGAGGGAGCAACGGGAGGCCAATGGAAATGCTATTTTGTTGGTATGATTTATTTTCACAAAATAATAGAGCGTCATTTTGACTTAACTCACCTCCAACTCCATCTACCCAAGAAGTGCAATGGTTAGATATGCCTCATCTTAGAAAGGACTTAGTCTATTCAGCAAGCATTTAGTGGGAAAGATTCAAACCCTTCTGCCCCACATGGGCTCCATAAATCCCTTCACCTAAAACTGTTCCACCTGAGCTGTGAAACATTTCTGAAAGCACAGGAATTCCAGGCTTTCCTGAAACTTTCTTGGCTCACCACATTCTGCTCTGGCCTTAAGGCCTGAGGTCTTCAAAACTAGACTTCATCCTGATAGTCTCAGTGTAGCTGAGCAAACTCTGAAGCTGGTGGGGGATCAACCTGACTAAAACTAATTCAAGGTGTCCCAAGAGTTAATAAGGGATCATGGTAGAGGGAGGAGAATCTGTTTATTAGGAGTGGAATTTTGATTCCTTTATTTGTTATTGTTAGAAAGGGAAGAGGAATTTTCTGTAGGAGAAAACCTTTTGTCATCACTGATGTTTTGATGATATGCACTGTGATGCCATGGCAAAATTCATTTGATTTAAAGTGCCTATGGCTGGGAGAAGCAGGAAGTGAAAATAATTAATTTCTTAAAAGTTGGGTGGCCTGGATAACACTACTTAAGAAGGAAAGAAAGAAAATGATGGAAGGTAAGAAAAAAAGAAGGGAGAGAAAGGAGGAAGGAAAAAAAGGATTGAAGGAAGAAGGAAGGAAAGAAAAAAAGGAAGGAGGGAAAAAAATTAATGGCTAAGGACTGAATTTTAGGTACCTCCAGCAAGGAGTTTTTCACTTATCACCCTCCCCCCACCCGAGCCTGCTTATCTCGACTGCCATAGCTTACCAGCTGGGTAAGAAGTACATTTAGCTATATAAACATGGTGAGGAGAAGAATGCTACCAGTGACCTTTCGTACTGTATATCCCACCTCCCAGCAGCAGCAGCGGCCTGGCCCAACCCAGCCCCGCCCTCCAGGGGACTGTAGCCTGCATCCCCAGCAGGAATCCAAGCCTAGGAACCTAAAGTCTCTCCGCTCCAGGAGCCATAGTGCCTCGTTGATTCCCGAAGGATTGTGTTTTTATATGTGCTGAAAAGATCAACATTCACAGTTTTTCTTACCTGGGGTAGGGGATTGAGTTTGGGGAGGTGGATGGATGGGGTGGGGAAGACACCTGGGCAGAGTCAGCTTTCACCATTCAGTGACCTTTCCTTGAAATGAAAAATAAACAATTTTGGATTTTAAACGGTTTGTATTTTTTTTAAAGGATAATACACCAAGGGGTCTTTGATGATCCACATTTTCTGAAAGTCAAAGAGTTCCCTCTGGCAGACTAGACTAGAGTTACTGAGGCTCTCTCATTGGAGTAGGCATACGGGTAGGAGCAACATTTAGCTAGACCCAAGTCCTGAAGCAGGAGATCTTCAGGTCAGAAGAAATAATGGTGTAGGAGAGGAGGCATCACAAATTTGAGCTTAAAAAAAAAAACCTCCCTCAAGTCGAAAAACCTTTCTACTGAAGATTTGTATTATTTCAGTTTTTTTTTTCTGAAAGAAAACCATCAACTTTGTCAAATGACATTATAATAGGCTTGAACTTGTAGGGTTAAGGGTATATTATGACGTTAATCCTCTTTGGAGCTAGCTCTCACAGCGTACAGAAGTGAACTAATGACGGAGCTAAGAACACAGTCTCGTCAGTTTTGCGCCCCCCCCCCTTAATTAATTAATTAATACTGACGTATTAATGTTAAGTTAAAACTAAGAATAATGCATGCAACTCTGCCAAAATAAATCACACCTCCTGACAGGGGAGAAAACCCCAGAGAAACCAAATTCACTCGGCTCCTATTTTAATGAAATCATCACACGGACCAGGCTTTCGCCCTCACTCCCGGCTAATCAGATGGAAGACTCCGGTCTTTTTTATGTTTTGAATTTGACCCAGTGAAATGGTTTAAGATGAGGCGGGGGGCGGGGGTACGAAAGAGGAAGATGGTTCCTAAGAAACCAAGACTGTTTACTTTTGAAAAAAAATTTTTTTTAGCTCTCTCAAACTTTTGAATTATTTCCCTCTTCTTTAAAAGAGGTCGTCCCTTCCATACCTTCGTCCCACTCATTGCGAAAAATTATTTTAGTGGGAGAAAGAAAAGAAGGCAGTCCAGAGGCTCTCCAAGTCAGGGAGTCTCGCAGTGGATGACCAAAGTCTGATTTGGTTTCTTGTATTCCTTTTTGCCATCGAAGTCATCCCTCAGAGCCTGGAAAGTGCAAGTTAAAAGAAGCAAATCTGAGCGCTCCTTCAACTTAATGATTTAGAATTTCTTGTTATTATTATTTTAATCTCACTTTCTCTGACATTTATAACCACGGCAGCCCTACACTTCCCAGTGTCAACTCCGGATGGAAACCAAAGCGAAAAGAAAAAAAAAGTATTGCTCAGCAGAGACTTATACAGAGTTTTCTTCTCTGTTTTAGAAAAAAATTTTTTTTTAATAAAGAGTTTGGGAATCTAGAGCGTAAAACCAGGTCACCCTAGAACCATAAGAGACTGAAATTTATAGGGCCAGTGTCTCTCCCCCTCACTTCTAGCCTAGGTAGAGTTCGTTAGAGCTTTCTTTGAACAGCCGGAGAGAGACTTGGTAAAGAGTTGGTCAAAGGCATTCAGTTACTTTGTAAAAAAAAAAAAAAAAATAGCCCAATCCTTCGAACCTCCCCCCACCCCTGTTCCCCGCCCCCCTTCATAATTGCACATTTCTAGATAGTATCCTTAGACTAGCTAACAAACAAGAGAAAAAGCTCTTAGGGACTTAGATGGACGTGTGCGTTCGGACTCCAAAGTTAATTACTTATCTCGTAGGCTAACCTCGGTGAAATAGCTATTTCTTTTCAGAAATCATATTTTATGGTGTGGGGACTGTCAGTATTTTTAATGGAAAAAAAAAACTAACAAAATATTTGGATTCAACAGGAAAACACGTCTAAAGCAGCGATAGTTCGAACAATGAACCACCTTAAGAACAAACCAACCAACCTGATTTTAAACCTACTTGCTAAATAATTCAAAGGTAATGCAGGGCTCAGAACTCATCCATTTTAGCAACTGAACAGAAGCCTTGCTTTCTCTTCACAATTACACTCGATCAAAAGTGTTTTAATTAAAAAAAAACCTACTCAATCGTTTACATTTAATCTCTTCTCCATTTAACTTCCTTTCCAAACGCGACTGTAGTGAAATTGGGATACATGACTGGGGAGGAAAGCAAGTAAAACTAGGAATCTTCACAGTAAGGATTTTAAAATCCCTCAGTGTTTAACAGAAATTTACAACGAAGAACTGGCGGAAGGGAGAAGGGGGAAGGGTAAATTCTCTCTAACCACCCTCACCAATGAACCATAGTGCTAACAATTCAGTTTTATTAGAAAGGAAACAAATTTTCTGTTTAGATTTGACATTGATCATTTAGATGCCAATAATATTTGAAAATTAGCTGCCCCCGCTCAGCTCTTTCTAGCAAGAAGCATAAGAGAAATCCCAGAGAAACCAAATGCAAAAAAAAAAGAAAAAAAGAAAAAAAAAGCAACCAGGACTAGCGCGTATTAGAAATGCTTTTACTTCTATTTACCTGGGGAGAAAATGGAAAGAACCCCCCCCCCAAAACACAGCACGTCCTACCCCAGTTAAATTCTCTGTCCCCAGTCTTTGGGTCACGTCCATCGGAAGGAATGTTTGTTAGCTCGAGGGAGCGAGACAGACTTCACACAGCTCCCGCCAGATGAGACTCTCGCAGTACAAACTGATGCGGACTGATATCCAGCTGATAACCCCTGGGGAATGAGTTATTTTAATTCCCAGTCACTTTTCCTGCTAAGAACCGTGTTGATTTGTGCCCAGTTGTGATAACCATTTGGAGAGATAAAAGAAAGGAGAAAATATGAATACTCATTTCTCACCGAGACCTGCCTGAAGAAACTTACCTGAATTTGGAGTGGGGCGGGGGTGGGCGTGGAAAGGGATATTTAGAAGACCAAATTGAGTATATAAAACCTGGTAAAATTTGTGGTTATTATTTATGTCTGAATATAGGAGCATTTTCGCCCACCTGATCCCCTACACTTACATGTTCTCTACTAGCCCGAATTGTAATAACAAGGGAGTGGCGGACGTGAACTTCACGGAACCAGATGAAAGATTGAGACAGAGACAGAGTCGGGGAGGGAGAGAGATGGAGACCAGGAGAGAAACTAAAATGAGACTGAGGAGAGCTAGTTAACTTAGTCATGGAATTATCCAGTAGCTGTTTTAGAAACCAAATTTAGTACCCGAGAAAGCGGGTACTAAAGGTCTAAGGTCGAAAATAAACTTACACCAACTGCACTCACCGCCCCCCACTCTCCAGTCCCCAAGACCAGCCCCCCCCCTCATTGTAGTGTTTAATTTGTGGGGGTGGAGGGAGTGAAGAGAGAAGGGACCTGAGACCAATCGAATTTTCTCTTTCAGTCGAAATATCTCTCTTTCACTATGTGAATGTTTGTTTTTTCGGGGGCGGATTGGGAAGAACCCAAGGGGAACTTTTTTTTAAAGGACGGAGTGAGTATCGGGTGTCTCTAATGTGGCAGGGTTGGGGTGGGTCTTGTGGGACACTTATTTGACCTAGAGACTTTAGTGGTGGATCTCAATCCTCCCACCTGTGCCCCTCAGGCGCTTGAGACCCGCTCTCCTATCCTTCCAGCACTGCTCCGATACCCTGTCCTTGGCCTAGTGGAACTAGTCTTAATTCTGGGACTGGGATTCGCGGGCTGCTCTCCTTACTCACCCCACACACTACAGGCTCCGTCCGAGCTCAGCCTCTTTCTCTAGAACACGCACAGCTTCCCCTGCCCCCACGTCCCCTCCCCCTCCTCCCCACCTCTGTACTGGTCGCCTCCCCTCCTCTTTGGTTCCCTCCCCTCCCCTCCCCTCCCTCTCTCCCTCCTCTTCACCTCTAGAGCCTAGCAGCTCAGAGTGAGCCGAGAGGGCCCGCTGGCTGGCACCCTTCTGGCGAGCGCTGTTTGTTTAGGGCTCTGTGAATCCAATCAGGATCAGCAGGCTGCAATTTTCCGGCAGGGCTGTGAGAGGCGCCTCCTCTCTCCTTTTTATACTTGAGCAGCTCATCGCCGCACACCCGGGACTCTCTCGCCTTCGCTTGCTTTCCTCCGCTCCAGCTTCTAGCTCTCGGGATTAAACACCACTGCAACCAGCCTCGATGCAAATCGACCACATTAGGTTTGGTTCGTTTTTCTCCCCCTGTCCCCCTTTCCCTCCTCTTTTCTTCCCTTTGCCACCCTTCCTTTCCTCTTTTCAGTCCCCTGCTTCTGGTCTTTCCCCTTCTCAACCCCTTGGGGGGCCGCGGGGGGGGGGGGAAGGGGAAGAAGTAACACTCCCGTCACCAGAAAGCTACGTCCAGGATTCCGGGTGGGTCCTTCGCTTCCTTCTTCCTCGATGCCGGTTTTCCCAGGACGGAGCCTCCCGCGGGCAATCTTCGACTCTTTTTCTGAGCCTGAAATACTTATCTACTCACAACCTTATCTTCTAGTTATCTCAAAGGGTGGGGGGAGACCAGGAAGGGGGAGCTGACGCTCGGGCAGGCAGACTCCTTTTACACTATCCAAGCAGCGATTGTGGGTGCTATTACTCTGACTATGGTTATCTTCCACGGACCGAAGAGATTTCGGAAAGCAGCCTCCAAGGAGGTGGGACTTTCTGGTTTCTTCCATGGCTCGCTGTCACTTCTTCCTTCTCCCTTCTTTTGGGCGGCCTTGGTTCTGTGGCGAATTTCTTCCCCCGTCCCCCTTTTCTTCCCTCGTTCTCACTACCCCCTGCCCCCCACCCCCAGGAATTATGTGATCTTTTTGTTGCATGTGAGTATGGTCTTGGTGTGGATGGGGTCAGGGGCCAGAGTTACAAATCCTGTATGAGTTTTCGCGTGTTTAAGTGTGCATGTGTGTGCACGAGTGTGTGAGTGTGGTCAGCACCGCAGGGCTCGTTGATCGTGGAACTGGGCCATTTCTAAGGTGTGCAATGGCAGTTGCAGCGGTGACTGATGAACAAAGTTTGGGCTTGAGTCTCGATCCTTGTAACTCTTGAGGCCCGCAGCTGATGGCGTGGCCTGGCACTGCCTCTCACCAGAAGGTAGTTAACTCCACTTGGGCTCCCTTTCGCCCCCGCCTCCCAGCCTTCTACGACCTCTCACCACTGGTGCTCATCTCGGGATCTCTCTCTTTTCTTTCCCCCTCAACCCCTCCCTCTTCCCCACCCTCCTCCTTCCCTCCATGGCAGCTAGGAAAACTCTGGGAGAGATCCAGTGGGGGAGAAAGTCCGCGGTTTCGTTTTCAGGGACAGGTTGCTTTTCTAGGGCTTCTGCTGGTTTTTACCCGGGGAAACCTTAGACACAGTCATCTAGAGCAAAGATGGAGAGAAAAGAGAGGGACTAGGGACCCCCGAGTGCGTGCACTGTTACGCATTCTCTTTGGAAAAAAAAAGTATTTTGTTTCCTGGTCCCCTTCCCCAAGGGGAATTAACTCCCAAACGGAAAGCCGCCTAAGCGAGATTTCACTAGATTGGACCGTGTCAGGGACCGTGATGCTGAAGATGGTGAGGGAAAGAGGCGCGGTGGGGGAGGCTGGGGGTGCGATGAAGAGGAATTGGGTATCTGGGGGTGCGAGTATACACAGCAGATTACTGCTGCCCTAGTTCAAGCCTTTCTGTTATCCCCCCAGCTCCCTCCCAATAGTAGGGGAAAGGGGGCTTTTCAAATGACTATTTAAAAAAGAAGAGAGGTTTGGAGCGCTCCCTCATTTTCTTATTTGGTGTCTGTCTCTCACTGGTTTTCATCCCCGCCCTCTCTTCCTCCAGGAGCTAGCGGAGCTTCTAGGTGCGGCGCCGGACCTTGGATGGCCTTGACTGACGGTAGTTGGTGCCTGTTGAAGCGGTGCGGGGCCGGGGCTTCAGACGCCAGCGATTCTTGTCCCTTCCCAGCGCGGGAGCCTTCCTCCCCTCCTTCCCCACTTTCCTCTTCTTCCTCCTCTTGCTGCTCCCGGGGGGGTGAGCGGGCCCCCGGCGGCGCCGGCTCCTGCAGGACGCCCCAGCTAGACTCAGACGGGACCGCGACCCCGGCTCGATCATTGTTGCTCGGCTCTTATACCCCACACCACTTCGGGCCCACCCACGGCCCTTCTGCACCCGGGGTCGGGGGCCAGGGGAGTGCCCTGTCGGGCTGGGAGGATCTACTGCTCTTCACTGACCTCGACCAGGCCGCGACCGCTAGCAAGCTGCTCTGGTCCAGTCGCGGCAGCAAACTGAGCCCTTTCGCTGCTTCGGAGCAGCCCGAGGAGATGTACCAGACCCTCGCGGCCCTCTCCTCCCAGGGACCTGCGGCTTACGACGGCGCGGCCGGCGGCTTCGTGCACTCTGCTGCTGCAGCCGCAGCAGCGGCTGCAGCCGCAGCGAGTTCTCCGGTGTACGTGCCCACTACCCGCGTGAGCTCCATGCTTCCCGGCTTGCCTTACTTACAAGGCGCTGCCAGCGGGCCTCCTAATCACCCTGGCGGCGGGCACCCCGGCTGGCCCCAGCCTTCAGCCGATAGCCCCCCGTATGGCAGCGGAGGCGGTGGCAGCAGCGGCGGAGGCAACGCGAGCACCGGGGCTTCGCATACTTCTGCCCGCTTCCCTTATTCACCCAGCCCTCCGATGCCCAATGGTGCGCCCCGGGAATCCAGCGCTTACGGGGCCAGCGGGAGTAGCGCAGGGAGCGGCAGCGGCGGGGGAGGCAGCAGTGGGAGCCTTGGGGCCATGGGCAGTCGGGAGCACCAGTACAGCCCGCTGGCCGGGCCTCGGCCCCTGAATGGATCTTACCACCATCACCACCACCACCACCACCCAGGCCCCTACTCGCCCTACGTTGGAGGGCCGCTGACGCCTGCCTGGCCGGCTGGCCCCTTCGAGAACTCCGTTCTGCACAGCCTTCAGAGCCGATCAGGCCCTCCCCTCACAGTGCCCCGGGGTCCAAGTGCAGGTAAAGTCGGCGAAGCACCCCAAAGGCTGGGGCTGGGGCTGAGGGTAGTAAGGAAGCTAACCAGTTGGATAAGTGGAATATAGGGGGAGAAGAGAGACGAAGCCAGCATTCTGAGCTGAAGGGGGGCAGTCTAGATGGTAGAGATTGTCAGAAGCTAGGAAGTCACAAGTTAGACTTGGTACGGGTAGTTTAGAGGCTGGGGCTATGGGCTCTTTCTGAAAGGTATGTGCTACTAGTCCTTTTAGTCATTTCAGAGAGAGAGAGAGTATATATATACTTGAGGGTGCCCAGTTAAATTATACTAATCTGGGGGCATTGATATATCTAATTAAAAAGGGGCATTTTCATTTTGTTTTGTATCCAAACATCTAGGATTTTATACATATACCAGCAGGGTATATGTATATATACAGTTGTGTGATTGTGGAAAGAGGGAGAGCATTAATTTATTTTGCTGCTTGGAAGGAACAGGCCTTGCCAGACAAACTCTTCCCCTAAAATTCTCTCCTCCACCTTCAAAAAATTCTCTTACCCTTTTACCAACATTTAGGGGTTTGCTATGAAAGCTCGAGTTCTACAGTAGGGATGAGATTTTTGATCTACTGACTGGACCTTGAGGTATTTAGGAAAGCTTTGGGAATTCTGATTATCCTCTCCTCCTTTCAATTCCCACAAACACTTCAATTTTCTTTCCTGCCTAAGGGATTATATTTTCTTTTAAAAAATAATTTAAGGGACCACACAGTAGTAAGGGGTTTGAATGTAACTTGTCTTCTCCCTGAGTTTCTGGGGATCGAATAGAGGAGCAGAGGTTAGCTAGTCTTGTCTTGGATTATGGGTGCCATTTTCAACTAATAGATATACAGCAGAGTTGGCAAGTTGGGTGATTATTCCTTGAAATCCCATATCAATGACATGCCATTTTTGAGGGAGACTGTTCTGCTGGCATAGGTGAGTAACCCTGGCTCTTGATAGCTGAAATCTACCAGGCCTGGTATGGGTTCCAATGTTCATTTCACTGACAGGCCAAGTTTGTGTGTCTGGGGGGTGCCATTTGGGCAAACTTATCACACTCATGGATAGATACTGAAGGGCACTTCCTATTACAGCCCAAACTGGACATTTTTCAGTTCACATGTCCTCCCTAAGCATTTAGGGCAATTGATCGGTACACTAATTACTAGGACACCTAAACTGCACCAATCTCATTTGTTTTTCATGTCTGTCTAAGCCTTTCTCAGTCCTAGGAGCACCATTTTGATCTAATGTTTGATAATCTGACAGATTCAGTGGAATATATTTTCACTTTTGGAGGAGGCACAGATAGCAGCATTGATGCCCCAGAAGATACTAGCTAGTGTCAGACTCTTCATTCATCTATAAAGCTTCTTAGCCTTCTCCAAATATTTTCTTGGGTCCTGGTGTTAAAAATTGAAGTGTGAAAACAAGCAGAGTAATGAGAGACAAATTCTGGAATACAAAGCCCCCAGTCCTTTAGAGGTGACTATGGCCATGCGTTGAGGTGTCTCAGTGGGTGATGTGACCATGAAATAAAAACACTAGTTCCAGTAGCCATAGGCGAAAATCAGTTTTCTTACTTTATTTGGAGCAGATAAATATGGAGACATTGAACACTGACTTGCTCCCTGCCACCTCTCATGCTTTAATTTGCCTTTTTGGTAACCTTTCCCCCCATCATCTATAATTTAATGTTCATATTTTGAAAATCACCCGCATAAAAGCATATATGTGTTTGAGTGTAAATGTGTGATTTGCATGGCATTAACTAGCCATGAAATTTTGCCACTCCCCCCACCACTTAAGATGACCTGGGGGTGCAATAATCTGTATGGTAACAAATCTTATTTGTATCTAGGAATGAGGAAATAGAACCTTTTTTAAAAGAGAAGATGGTGGGGCTTATCGGTGGAGGTATGCTTATAAGAGGAAGAATGGAATATATTTGTAGATCAATACTTAGCAGCTAAGGCTCTTTTTTGACACAGAATGCTCCTTTTTCTATCCTCCTTTTCAAATTATTCTGGTATTTTTATAAAATAGTGTGTACGTGAAGATATTTTTCTAAAGAACATTAAAGAAATCTTTGAAAAAGCAAATTATTTTAAATCGAAGGATTCCTACAATATCTGTAGTAGAGGTATGGTGGCGTCTAATTTTAAATATTTCAATTAACATCCTTTCAACCTTATTCTTCTCGCCTATCCACACTCTTATCTTCCCTCTAGGTCTTTTTATTCTAAAATGGCCAAATAATATTTGTGAACAAAATAACTTTAAAAAATATTTGAGTGTTGAAGGTAGGAATAGGGCTTGAGGAAGTTTTCCATGATCCAGAGAAGGAAAACAGAAAGAACTCCTTGGGTAAAAGGAAGGAGAAACTAAATATCATTCTATTCTGTGCTCCCTAAATTGCAGGTGTCTTGATAACAAATGTCTTTGAGGGGCCAGTGCCCCGAATGTCAGTGTTACACTCGGTTCCCAGCTAGCTTTCTACATCTCTTCTTCTCCCTCCATCTTTGACAGATATAGTATACTCATGCAAGCAAAAGAATTAAAGCACGATTTTTTTCTTTCAACCTGTACAATTTAAGAGTTTTGGAATCTAATCTGTGTTCCTAATCCCTGGGTCCCGGGCTGTGAGGTAACAAGTAGAGAACTCTGTTCAGATCCTTTCATCTTTCAATTTGCCGAATATGCCATGACTGATTTTAATCTCATGTCCTTTTATATGATTCCGTTGTGGTGAACACAGCATGTAAGTAGTGAGCGCTGCCTGAAAGAAGTTGAAGGGACTCAAGACCTGGGGTGGTTTCTGCTGCTTTGTCTTAGGTCAATAAGGTGTGGGCTCTAAGCTTGGGGAAGAGGAGTGATAGAGACTGATTTATGCAAAGGTTGGGTTCTAAAACAAATGAATGAAACTACCAATTCAATCAGGAGCCCTTCCTCCCATTTTAAATCAAAAGTAGAGTTTACATTTGTAGATGCATTTAAGCTTAGATAGTAATGGAAAAAACCCAACCCACCAACCAACAATCACATATGTAAAAGGGGTGCTTGGTTCTCCTTTTTAATTTAAAAAAATGTGAAATTCACATTAATTTCCAGTCTGATTTGGGGCATTAATATTCACATTCTCTATAGGAGGCTGGCATACTTTCTGCAATTTCAAATTTCAAAATAACATGTAATATGAACAGTGCAAAAACAAAACAAAACAAAACAAACAAACCTAGGGGAAGGAGAGAGAATTTTCCAGGCAAAGTGAAATACTCCCTATAATAGGTACTCTGAAAGGTAACTAATTTTAAAGTCAATGACCAAGACAAATAACCCTTTAACTTCAACGTCCTTGAAGTACTAAGCATTTTTACTGATTACCGAATTCAATGGTAGCTTTTACCAGACAGAACAAAACCTCATGGTGTATTGTTTGTTAGTGTGCCAGTGAAAACCTTAAATGGTGTTCTTTATTCTACAGGATATTTAGTTCATTCCTGAAAGATGGAAAAAGAATCTTTTATTAAGGTTTATTTTGTAGATGAAATAATGCAGTTATTAATTGAAAATCTTAAGCTCATTTAACTAACCTTATGGAGAGCAGTCAGTAAGTGGAATACTTGTTCTTGTTAGATAACAAGCAATAAGAGGGCATAAAGACTGGCATAAAAATTGATCAAGTGATAATTTTATAAAGAATAAAGAAGCAATCCAGAAATTTCCAGAGAGAGAGAGAGGGATAAATATAGAAAATGTGTCATCTATAATTTAAAGAATCTTAATGATAAAAATAGTTATAAAGATTGGGCTACATCTTTTTGGTAAAGTATTCCTCCAAGAAGAATCTGTTTATCCATTCACTCACATTCAGTTGTTTGTGTGTGGGGGAGAGTAATAAAATGTTACAACTATTTGCTCTTAATTAGTGATTTTTATTAGCAGGTTTATTTTAACTGTGAGTCAACAGAATAGGCAAATCTGTGAATCGGGATTCCAAGCACATTTTTGATAGATTAAAATTTTAGTCTGGATGAGGTTAGATTTACCTGGCAAATTAAGATGAAAGAAATGTTTAGGGGAGGGTTATTTAATGCTGTCAGGTATAGTAGTTTTGAAAGGGGAATAAAGTGTTAATGTTACAATGACAAAAGAGATTAGAGGCAGCTGTACATATTTCCTACCTCCCACTCTAGCCACTCTTTAAAATATGATTGTTTTATAGGAGAAAGAAATGTTTTCAAGTAAGGTGTTTTTTTCTTAAGCAAATCTTTTAGATACTCTCCCATGAATGTTTATTTGGCTCATAACTTTTTTTTCCTAAAGGATATTGATTATTTTTCTAATTAATTGACAAAATTTCAAGAAGAGTGAGCACAGTTTAGAGAGAAAGAATCCCACCTGAGTAGGGAAAAAAAAATTCTCTACAAATAAATCTCATTTCAGCAGTCTTTTACTGAATTGTTGAAAGAGAAGAGGCAGCAGTAGAAACTTTTTTTTAAGCATTGTGTTATGCTTTAAAAATGTCTAAGGTAAAATTAGGAAAAGATAAAATGCCACACTGCCTCTATTTAATGCACTTTTCCCAGGTTTTGGGAGTGGTGGTGAGCAGATCTGTGTTAATGTTTAATGACCTCTTCTGGTTTGGCAAATAATCTTGTTGTAACTGTGCAGGCTTCATTCCTGAAAGTTTTCAGTCTAAACTTTGGGAGAACTAGAGTGGGACAGAGGAGGAGGGGGAATATTGGTATCAATAATATTAATTATACACATAACAACAGGTTCTCTAACCAAAGAACCTTCTTTTCTTTCGAGTCTCCATCTCTCAACAAAAGTATGCCAAAACCCAGTATTTCCCTCCCTTAAATTAAAAGCTATATAACAATATCAGCCTCTCTTTGTGCAGTTTCCAGTGTGGCTACAAGACCAAAAGTTCATTGAACCTGCCCCTACCCATAATCTTAGTCAAATGTAATGGGGCTCCATCAAACTTGTGGAATAAGATGCCTCGAGAATAGATAGTATTGGGCAATACGGATGGGGACCAGACCTTAAATTTCACTGGTTTAGGGAACTCCCAGGTGAGGAAACTCACTTTTCCCGTGAAGATTGGTACTTTCTTTGTCAATGTATAGTCTTAGAGAGTTAAGCAGAGGGGTTAAATTCATAGAAGCAGGACCATACCCAAGGATCCCTGCGTGGAGAATAATACTAGATTGCATTTTTGTCTATTTTGTTAAATATTTCCCAATTACATTTTAGTCTTGGTTCAGGCCACACTGGGAGGTAGGGCAGGTGTTTGAGGCTCCCAGCCTCGAGTTATGACAGCTAAAATTTGTCAGTTGAGATTTAAACCGTAGTTGTCCTGTCTTTGATGTTGCTCTCTGTCCCCCACCAGAATGGGGGAGTGCAAGGAAAAATGGGACAATTCTAGAAGGTTTTCTTTAGAGTAAACCCTGAATCATTCCTGCATTGGAGACCAGCTTGTGTTGTTAAGAGGAAGGAGGAGTGGAGAGAAAGATTGCAATTGCTTTTTGGAGGGAGCAGGGTAATTTGCTATAACTCCATTGGTTTAGGAGGGAGAGCGATTTAATTTCCAGATTATTTGTAGGAAAGCAGATAAGTACAGCAGCTGCCACCCTAGGCCTTTAATAGACTCCATCATAGGATCATAGATGTAGAGCTAGAAACTTAAAAGTTCCTATTAGTTCAGACCCATTCATTTACAGATATGGAATCTGAGACTCAGAGGTTATGGTTTTCTTTCAAGTTCTTCATCAAGTCATTGTTAACTTCTCAGTCTCTAGATATTTGTATCAATCCTTGTCTTCTTTCTTGTTCCCTCCTGGGCCCCCCTTCAGAACTGCTGGAGGATCTGTCGGACAGTCGAGAATGTGTGAACTGCGGTTCTATCCAGACACCCCTGTGGAGAAGGGATGGGACAGGCCACTACCTATGCAATGCCTGCGGGCTCTACAGCAAAATGAATGGGCTGAGTCGACCCCTCATCAAACCCCAGAAAAGAGTGGTAAGTGGGAGCATGCACAGAGAAGCCCAAGGATGACTGAATCCTTGTGGGGTTCAATTAAACCTTTTCCCTTGACTATGGATGTCCCAGAATTCAGAGCCCCCTGGATGGCACCATGAGATGGGGATAAAGGGGAGTCGGAGTCCTGTGGCTGGAACATAGCCAGACAGTTCTCACAGACTTGTTAACTAGTAGGGGAGATAGGACAGACCTAGAAAACTGTTTAATTTCACCTGGGGCTATGTGGGGCTGGGGCTCCTGGGTTGTCCTAGATTCAAGCTGGAAGGAAAGAGGTTTGAGATGATTCCCCATATGTAACTTCTTGTTCATATCTAGATTTCTTTGTGAGTTATCTCTTAGGCCAGCTTGCTTTTGGGTCCAAGAGACAGATTCTTTCTAGGTTCCTAATTCCACTTAGAATTAAACATCTTCAACTTAGATGAATATTGTGCATTCTTTTTTGGGGAGGGAGGTTTGGGTTAGTTTGCTACCGTTTTTTGAATTGTTGTTAGCTGAGGCCTTTGAAACCTAGAAATTACTTCAAGTCTTTTAAGTTTATGATGCTGAAAAGCTCTGGATTTTTCTTCAGGGATCAATTTCACCTCAGTGTGTTGAGTCTCTCTCTTGGTGAGAGAAGATTATTATTGCTGTATTTACTGGAAAAAACACATTACAGACAGTCCTAGTAAAACAACAGGACAACATTTATTTTAGAGAAATACCCTAGTCCCTAATGCATTTTAAAGTAAAACATTTTGCTGTAGGATGCTAGATTTTTTAAGTTTGTAGCTAATTTATTTGTTATATTCTAATTAGCAGGAGCAAATGCAACACTTTATTGTGCTAAATAGATTAGATGGAAATTTCATCACAATGGAAGTCTGTCACCTTATAGGGAGGCAATTAGTTTTATGGGTTTGTTTCTAGTGTATTTAAAATAAAGTGGCTAAGGTGAATTTAATGAGTGTGAATGTATACTGTTAAACTTAATTATAACCTCCTACAATTTAAACCTCCTACAATTTATTGCTTGCCCCAAATGGCACTCTTTTAAGAACCCAATAAATAAATATAAGGATATGGGGTGGGGAGCATGGATGTTGCAATAATATGTTATATATAATCACATATAATATATGTATGTCTCCCTGGAAAATGTTACAAGGAAACTTTAATGTTTCCACATTTTAGTTAATGGATGATTTAGTTAATGGAGAAAAACAATGAAGCTACATTTATGGTTCTGAAAAGCCATATTGCTGAGCTCCAAAGGGTAGCATTTTCTCCAATTAAGTCCCAAACTTCACTGCTGAATAAGTTTGATCTATTCAAGAGAAAGATTCAGATTTTGATAGTATCATTTGTTAGACAAGTTTTGTGTATATGTACCTATTGCTTTTCAACAGTGAGGAAATGCAGAGGCAAGAATTACGAAGAAAACATAAAAAAAAAAAATCCCAGAGTTGACTTGTTTTCCTTCAATGTAACAGGTGTTTTAGTGGAAACCAAGGTCATTCAATATAGCTAGCAAATAGGCAATAAATGGAACCAATAAGAGGGTGTGTCATGAACAATTAGTAGTCATTGTAGACTCCTTATTTATGGTCACAATGGATGGAGGATTCTTCTTAGAAACTCAGTTCTATACTTAAGTTTGTTTAACCTGCAGTGCACAACCAATCACAGTGAATTTGACATTGCAAAATAAAAGATTTATGGTGTAACTTGAATTCCTTGTTAGTGATGAATGTAACAGAGATCACTTGTTACAAGGGACTTTTATAACCCATTCACCTTCATTTCACATGTTTATGAGGACTGGCTTGACTTATGATATATGGTCGACAGCCATAAAGTTCTTTGTAATAGTGGCAATTTCTGATACAGGATTGTTTCACATTGCTTCAAATTCCACTGAAAACTCATAAATGACTACAAAATGGACCTTGCTGTCACTAATTTACTGACTTCATATATTCCTAAAGAGGAAGCAATTATCACTCTTAACCCCTTCTCCTTCATTTTTTTTTTTTGGAGGTGGAGGAAAGACAAAAAGTAGTGAGCTGATCCCATCTTAGCTCCCTCAGTTTCTCTTACATGCTTATTTTTGTCATCATATCAAATATCATTCCAAATATTCATTAGATCAGCCAGGCTCATAAATTTAAACTTGTGGAAGTCTGCTGATTCTTAATGTTTAATTAAGAATTTTTAATGTTTTAAATGTTTAATTAATTAAATACATTTTAGTTTAATTTTCAGTTCAATACACTGCTTGAAAGGTCTACCAGTGGCATAGTTTTATTTTATTTTTTTATATCAAATCTTGAAAGAAATCTTGAAAGAATAGAGGCAGAACATGGAGATATAGAGATATACATGATACTCAGTTTTACTTTGCAGTTTAAGGTCTTTCAAAAATTATTCTAGTATAGGTCTGACTTGTTCTGTTCTGTGTCTGCTTGCACTCTCAGTGTACATAAAGAGATGAAAGCCTTTGTAGTCCCTCTGAATTGAATGTTTATATCTAATAATGTGGATTATAATATCTCACATTTGTAGAGCTTCAACGGCTTTCTTCACAATAACCTTGTGAGGTTGTATAACCTCTGTTATTTAACATTTTTCATTTTATAGATGAGGAAACTGAAGTTCAGGGAGGTAAGTGGCCTGCCCAGGGTCACATTGCTGCTAGTAACTGCCAGAACCATGTCTCCTTACAACGAAAGTCTGTTCTTTTGAAAGATTATTCTTCCACTCCCTCAGGCTGCCTCTGAAGAATTAGGCGTCCATGTTTTGATAACTTTCAGAGTTTTTCCATTTTGCTGGCAGATTTGTTGCACATTATGAGGCACTCTCCAGGTCTTCACAATGACTTCCTAATTTAATTTGCATAGCTAAGTTTTATTCCTTTTCCTCATGTAGGGTTTTTTTTTTTTAAAGGATATTAAAATACTTCTGTCCTTTAGTTTCCCACCACCTTTGTTTTCAATTGAGTAATTCATATTTTTGGATACCTAGATAGATTCCATTTGGAAAACAATTTGAAACCAAATTTCTAATGTTAGGGATCTAATGATTTTAAAAGTTTGGACATTTTAATAGCTTCAAGGCTCATCCATTTTAATTTGAGAATTAAACAACTGAGAATCTGGGTAAAACTAATTCCTTTTAATGATGTCATGAACAAAATGGGGAGGCCGGTTCTGAAGTCCTACCTAGGTGAATCTGTATAATATCCTTACACAAAGTGCATTTATTACTTTATCTCCCAGTAAATGTCAATACAAATCAGGATGAGTGATCCTCATTTCTATCAGTGTAAATAAGACAATGTTAGCCACTAGTGTTAAAACAACGAAAATGTCTACATTCTTTCTCTCATCATCAGAAGAACAACAAAATTAGATGGGTAATAATTAATATAACGGTTGAATATAGTTGTTCTGTTTTGTAGAAATCTTCCAAGGTCAATTAAGACCAGTATATATAGAGATAATATAGCTCTCTCCCTGTCCCTTTCCTCTTTGCTCCTACATTCCTTTTGTCAGTTATTTATTAGTTTGCTCCTTTCTGAAAAGCATAATTACCTTAATTCTGCATTTGGGAAAATGGAGATGAAAAGTTCAAAGGGCCTCAGCCTAAAGCAATCTAGCAAATAGTGGCTCCACAGAGATCAGGTTTCCCAACACCTCACCTAGATATAATGATTGACTATTGACTATCACAATAGGAAGGATGGTCACATTGTGTCCTTACCTAGTCATAGCCATAAGTTCCATAAGTTTGGAATACAAAATACACTTGGTAACCTTTTAAACTGCAGACCTGACTATTCCATTTAAACAAAAGCAAAACCCTACAATATCAATGGCTAGGAAGTACTTCCAAGTTCTTATGAGAAAAAACTGTTTCAAACATATTCTCAAGGCGATGGGGCTGCTAATAGCTTTGAGCCAGAACCAATTACGGCGATATTGCATGGATACTTATCAACGGCTATTTTATAAAATAGTAATACACCATAGCAAATCTGCTTATCAGCTTTGTGAGATAAATCATACTATATAAGCCTCCAGCATGTAGTCTTGATCCAGGAAGAATTGTAGCTGATTAATTTTATTTCCTGCTTTTGCATTTCTCTTTTTCCGGGTATTTTAGTTCTCAGAAAAAAACAAATGATGTGATTTGCCAGTGCTAGGGAAGCCAAACATTAAAGGACACAAGCAGATGGATATTTCTTCCAAAGTTTGATTTATTTGTTCTTGTTTCTAGCCTTCAACACGGCGGCTTGGTTTATCCTGTGCCAACTGTCATACCACAACCACCACCCTGTGGCGTAGAAATGCAGAGGGTGAACCTGTTTGCAATGCATGTGGGCTCTACATGAAACTTCATGGGGTATGCTGTTTAATGTGGTTTTACATCACTGATGAATTTAATGTGGTTTTATGTCATCCAATATTCAGTGTGACTCTGGTAGGATTAGTACGTGTCCAATGAACTGAAATGTTAAAAAAAAAAAAGGAAAAGAAAAAGATGAGAGACATTCAGGATATTGTGTTAGATAAAAATGTCAGATCTCTTTCACAAAGATAAAGAAAAGCAGGAATAAGCAAGGAACAAACAAACAAAAAAAAGCTCTAATGAAATCACACAGACTGATCTATTATGAGTGTGAGAAAATCAGTATAGCTTTCTAATCTTACTTTGTGTATATGCTAAATAGGTATAAGATATCAGTCTTCTTGTTAACAGTTCCAACTATTTTCATTTTGAAATGTGACATAAAATACCATCAACAAGTAGAGCTTCTTTATTTTTATATTTTGCTTTTTGGAGCGGAGAAGGCAGGGCATTTGTGGTTAAGTGACTTGCCCAAGGTCACACAGCTAGTAACTGTTAAGTGTCTGAGGCTGAATTTGAACTCAGGTCCTCCTGACTCCAGGGCCAGTGTTCTGTTCACTGTGCCACCTAGCCACCCAGGCTTCTTTATTTTTAAGGGGGGGTCAGGGAAGGTGTGGGATATGGTAATAAGTACGTAAACATTATTGAAATTGTAAATTGGATTTACAGTTTTTCTTTAGAATGAAAAATTTATTTTATTGCTTTTCTCTCTCCCTCCCCTCCCTCCGCCATGGATGATTTTTGCTTTTTTTTTTTTTTTGAGGGCAATTGGGGTTAAGTAACTTGCCCAAGGTCACACGGCTAGGTTTTTGTTTGTGTGTGCATTAAGTGTCTGAGGTTGGATCCGAACTCAGGTCCTTCTGACTCCAGGGCCGGCACTCTACTCACTGCGCCATCTAGCCGCCCCCATGGATGATTTTTTGAAAAAAAAAAATGAGCTAAAGTGAAGAAATAGAAATGTTTTATTTAGCAAATCATTCCTCTTTTTATGAAAGGATTCTTTAACATGGAGCTTTTTTATTTTAAAGGGGCGTATGGAGATAGATTAACTATGTAAAAGTTATTGAAACCATCACTGAATCCTCAAATTGGGCCTCCAATTTTTCTTTAGAATGAAAAATTAATCTCTTGCTTTTTCCTCCCAATAAGTTGGACTGATTGAAATCACACAGTGTGTATATGTATATATACATATATATATATATACACACATATATATAATACCCACAAATATGAAGTGGTAGAGGTGTTCTGTTCAGCAACTCATTACCTTTTTTAATGAAAGGAGTCTGTATAATATTGAGATAGAGATGGCAAGCAATGCTAGCTTTGCACATATGAAATTATATTGCAAAACTGGTAAGACTGAGCTTTTATAGGTGTTCCTTTTACCTGATAGATCTGTCTGCAGAAGTCAGTTGCAGCTACAGTTTGATTTCTGCTCAATGAAGTATTTACTAAACTTTATGGTATGTGTGGAAATTTATTCCCCCCAGGTCCCCAGGCCACTTGCTATGAAGAAAGAGGGAATTCAAACCAGGAAACGAAAACCAAAGAACATAAATAAGTCAAAGGCATGCTCTGGTAAATATAAGAAAATAAGAGTATTTGGTTGCAAAGTCTTTGCCAAAGTTTAGAAAGGAAGCAACATGTATAGTGATGGTGTTAATTATGTCTGTTTTAGGTAACAGTAACAATGCAGTTCCTATGACTCCAACTTCTACATCTTCTAACTCCGATGATTGCAGCAAAAATGCTTCTCCTACCACACACACCACAGCCTCAGGGGTGAGTGATTAAAAGACTACAGTACCTTCCCTTCCAAAGTAGGGTTCTCTATAGTTTGTTATCTCAGTTTTTATCTTATCTAGTAGTTACAATAATCTAAACCAACAGTTTAGTTTAGTTAGCTGATACTCCAATACTTTTTTTTTTGAGGAAATTACATTTAAATGTAAACATATGACAAACTTAAGTACTTTACAAACCTCTTAATTAAGATCTATATCATTTTTTATGGTTAAATTAACCCATGTAAAACCAAGAAGTTTTGGTTTAAAGAGCCTTAAATTGTTTTACTTCCAAGTTTTTATCTGAGTCTAGTCACATGTACTACAAATATAAGATCAGAAAAAATACCAGATCAACAGCCAACTGGAATCCGTGACCGATGGTATTTAAAAAGTCAGTTACTTTGGCTTATCAACTCTTGCTTTTATTATCTACTCAAAGCAAAGCCTCTTCTAATTTATTATGTGTCGTATACACTGGGCTCCATTTCTGCTTTCACCCTAGAGTCTTGTCCTCAGCTGTGTAATATCTTGCTTTCTTAAATGACTTTCTTTTTTGAAACCATGTTAGTGATGTCAGGGGTGGGTGGGTGGTAAGTAGCTTGGTCAGTTGGAGGAGCAAGTCATTATTGAGAAACCAAGCCATACAGGTTTAAGTGAGTAAAACCCAAGGCTTCTAATTCTTAACTGCTCTTTCTATTAGATGCCAACTTGTCTTAAAGATCCTACTTTATCTATTTAATATATAATTTGTCAGAATAGTAAAAAAAACTCTAAATCTATGATAATGTGACTTAAAGTTATCCTTTATTGGAAAACAAAACTCAAAACAAAAATTGTTGCTTAAAATGATTTTTTTGGTATGTCTCAATGTTCTCTAACCCAAATTCCTTCCAGCTGTTTCATTACTGAAATATGCAGTTTCACTGTAAACTTTTTCAAAAAGGGGGAAAAAAGAGAACCCTTTTCATTTGCTTTTGTTGTTTATAGATGCATCTTAAAGAATGCTTATTGACTTTAGAGAAGATGGATTTGAGGGTATGAAATGATGATTTTACAAGGAAGACAGAACACATTAATTTTTGAGGATCTTGAGTGGAACGTATTAAACATGGGAAAAGTAAATACTAAAAAGACATTGAAAAATTTTTACTCTTTTTATTCCAGGCCTATAGAGCTATGATTACCTCTATAAACTGAATAATATAAACCCATTTTCCTTTAAGTTTGATTGATAGTTGAACAAACTTTTTTTTTCTCCAAGGCATTCTACATCAGTAGACCATATTGCCCAAAGTGATTAGATGACAATTGTCAAGTTTATTTTATGTTTTTGTTTGATAAAACTCCCTCCTCCGTACTCAGTTTGGATCTCCCTGTATTATAACAGGCACATTTTGTCCAACAATGGGCATTGGGAAATAGAAACCATTCAGATAGAGAGTGGTTATTCTTTTGTGGTTCCTATTTTAAAATGTCAAAACAAGCTACTAGTGATTGAAATCTATTGCCCTCAGGGGGAAGGAAAGCGTATTTAGTAACTATATCTGTGATCCTCAGAAGCAGTGGGATGTTGACTGAAGTTGCTTCTGTTTGGCGTCCTTGGATTTGGATATACAGGTCTGCCCCAGCAATGGGGTTTTCTTGTCACAGGTCTGGTCACTGATGGTTATTATTATCACTTTTAGTAAGTCACATTGTTGGGATCAGCCCAGAGAGGGGAGAATATGGCCCACCTGGTAGGGAGTGAACTTTGGAAGACTGTAGAGGATTTTGGCCACTTAGTCATCTTTTCTATCCAGGGTAAAGGTCAGTTCCCTGTTTAAGGGCCAGGAAAGGCAAAACAACACATGGGCTTTTGGAGTTGTTTGGAGCTGTTTGGAGAAGGAGAGATGAACCTCATCACTAGTTCCTCTTTTGTTGCAAACCATGCGTCCGCCATGCTGGGCTGGGTCTCCACTCCACCACTAGGTCCATTGGAGCCTGTAGCTATTAGGCTGGGTCCCATTCCTGCATGACTTGCTCATGGAGTAAGCTGCAAATAGGAGCTATGTAGAGAAGCACAGCTAACCATCCACCAATTCTATACCGCCCCTCCCCGCCCCCCCAGAAAATTCCTTTACCAGTATTTCACAAGTGGAGGCACTGATAATCCCAGTTAGTCTTAACTCTACGCATTGCCATTTGGAGAGACAATTGCTGAATTTTGCATATATTTTTTCCTGTACATGTACATGAGGTAACAAGTATGTATTATCTCCCCTCTTAGGGTGAAATTTCCTTGAAGGTAGACTTAATTTTTGTCTGTATCCCCAGGGCTTGGCACAATTTCTGGCATATAGTAGGAACTCATAGTCTTGTTGACTGATTGAGAAGCCTCTTCCTACTACTTGCTTTCACTCCAAAAGCATATGTTATCCAGAAATCAAGCTTTTGTGATCTGTAGACTTCTAGAGCTCTTTCCCTGTCTGCCTTCAGCTAAACTCATCCCCAGAATATCACTAATATCCTCTTCCCTGGGGGTGGCTAGGTGGCGCAGTGAATAGAGCACTGGCCCTGGAGTCAGGAGGACCTGAGATCAAATCCGGCCTCGAACACTTAACACAAAAACTAGCTGTGTGACCTCGGGCAAGTCACTTAACCCCAATTGCCCTCCAAAAAGCAAAAAAAAAAATCCTCTTTCTTGACATCACCTTTAGGGGGAGATTTGGGGTAGTTTGCATCTTGGGGAACTTTGCATACTTTGGGTTCCGTATTGTGGGGTTTCCTTGAAGCTCTTCTCTCCAACTCGAGTGTCAGCCACTATAGATGAGGAGGGAGAAGAAGCTTGAGGAACTTTGGAGGGTCTAAATTACTTAGGGGAAGGAGGGACACTTTTCTTGGAATAGGGGTCATGGTTCTTTTGGTGCCTCACTGGCCATCATACCATCACACCAGATTTGGTGTCTGTTGGAGATGAGTTGGCAGCCAATAGTATTATTTTTTGTGTCATTTTCCCAATTCCCATTAACCCTGGTACAGGATTATAGGGCTGTTTATAATTTTGTGATTAATTTTTGTGGATTTTGAAATTGTGCCATCTTCAATCATTATTCAAGGAAGGGACCTTATGCCTATTCATTTTGTGGATAAGGAAACTGAGATGCAAAAGGCTAAAGGACTAAGGAAAGGGCACAAAAACTGAAATTCAAGTCTAAATTTCCTGATGTCTGGTCCAATACTATTTCCACTGTGCCATAGAAAGCCAAGTTTCATTGGTGTAGCGGAAAGAGAATCCTGAATTAAAATCTTGCCTCTGACCCTTATTTAGTAGTGTGACCTTGTAGAAATTATCTAATTTCAGAGCTGGAAGGGACTGCAGGGGCCATCTTATTTCACTTGGATATGAATAAGAGTCCACTCTATAATATGCTCAAGAAGTGATCATCTGACTTATCCTTGAAGATCTCTAGTGCTGGAGAATTCACCACCTCTGAGCCCCTTCTATTTCCAGATAGATCAAGTTGTTAGGTATTTTATTCTTATGTTGTGCTGAAATCTCTTTGCCACCCATTTCCCCACAGAATAAATTGACTTCCTTTTCTGCATGACAACCATTCAAACATTGGAGGGAAATAATCATGCCTCCACCTAAGACTTCCCTTTTCCAGGATTAACATACTGAGTTGCTTCAATTTAATCCTTATGTGTCATAAACTTGAGGGTCCTGATCAGGATGAATGCCCTTCACTAACCTGGTTACCCCCTTTCATTACTCCCCAGTTTATTAGTGTCTTTTCCAATATAATGCCTAGAACTGAAAACTGAAAACAAT
Organism: Gymnobelideus leadbeateri; assembly: GCA_011680675.1. Classification (NCBI taxonomy): domain Eukaryota; kingdom Metazoa; phylum Chordata; class Mammalia; order Diprotodontia; family Petauridae; genus Gymnobelideus; species Gymnobelideus leadbeateri. The sequence continues at coordinate 87,053 of WOXC01011735.1, forward strand.
ATTCAAGTCTGTTCAGGGTGAAGTATAGTGGACTTTCTCCTTCCTGGTCCCAGTATAATTATATATGCAGGGGCTTGCTAGAGTCAGTTTGTACCATCTTAATCTTGCAGATTAAAATGGATTTTCTCCAGAAAATCTGCTGTTAAAAATTATCAGCATATCTATGAATACGCTAAACTATACCTCTTAATACAGCCTAGGAAAACATTCTTTTTTTGGAGGCTGTATTTCACTGTTTGTCCCTGTTGAACTTGGAGTTCACTAAAACACCTAGACTTTTCTAACATGATCTTTCTAGTTATGTCTTCATGTTGTACTCATGAAGTTGATTTTTTTTCTTTTTGCTTTTTGGAGGGGGGAAGGCAGGACAATTGGGTTTAAGTGATTTGCCCAAGGTCCCGGCTAGTAAGTGTTAAGTATCTGAGGTCGTGTTTGAACTCAGGTCTTCCTGATTCCAGGGTCAGTGCTCCATTCACTGTGCCACCTAGCTGCCCCAAAGTTGATTTTTTTTTTAATCCAAGTATAAGACTTTGCATTCATTTGTGTCATCTTTTGGCATAGTCATCTTATTAGCTTTAATTATAATAGCTTTTCAAGATCTTGGATCACTAACTTAAGCCTGCTAACTTTAGTATTCCCCCTCTTCCCTTTTTTGGAAACCAGAACAACAGATGCTCTTCTCTATTCCTCCAGTCCCTCTCCCATGCTCCATACTCCTTTTTCTTTCAAAGATCACTGATAGTGGCATAGCAGTCATATCTGCCAATTCTTTCAGTATCCTGGAGTGTAATGTAGGATACATAGTCACTTGAATTCATCAGGGACATCTGAGTATTTTATTATGTACTTAATTGTCTTGGGTTTCAACTCCCAGTTATTCATTTCTGTTCTGTCCTTTCCAGCCCAAATATCATTCTCCTTAGTAGAAAAAACAGAAGACTGAGCATTCCTCTGTCATCCAATATCGATCCATTCACCCTTAGCCATAGTCCTGTTTTTTGACCTCTTTTCCTTAATACACCTAAAATCTTATTTTTCATTGGTCTTAGCCTTCTTTGCCAACCTGAGCTCATTCTGAATTTTGGCACTTCAGACGCTATTCTTCTATGGTTATGGCATTCTTTTGTATTAATCCTCTGTGACCTACCCATGTTTTCATATTCTATATATGCCTTTACAAATTTTTAAATTGGTCTCTGAGTTTTCTGTGCATCCACACCAATCTCTTTAGCCATGCCCCTCTTTTTCTCCTACTTAGGATTGTTTTTCTTTGTGTCTTCAGAATTTCAGCCTTCAGATTTACCTATCTGATTTTGCCTGTAGAATTTTCAGGCATTGGAACCTTTTTTTGCTTTCTCTGAACACTGTGAAATCTGTTCTTTCAAAATTTAGAGCATGTGTTAAATGATACCTGGATTTCTCCTCTGTCACAAATAGTAATGTAGGGGGGGTGGTGGGGGGACATTTCCCCTGTAAGGTTCCCTCATTTCTACTTAAGTAACCAGTTCTTTGTTTGTAAGAATTAGGTCCAAGATAGAATTTTCCCTCATTCTTTCCTCCACCTTTTAAAGAATAAAATTGTCATTAAGGCTAGTCAAGAAATTATTACCTATTCTGCTCTTTAGAGATAGAGACAGAGAGAGAGAGAGAGAGAGAGAGAGAGAGAGAGAGAGAGAGAGAGAGAGAGAGACAAAGACAGAGAAATGGAACAAAAACGGAGAGACTTGAGATCTGTGCTCCTCATCTTTTTCATCTTTTCTGTCCAGATGATTTGTAGTGTGGTCTAGTGACCACATTAGTCATTAGATGACATTATTAGTCACAATAATGTGGTCATTAGACCATTAACAAGCTCTAATGACCACATTATTTCTGATTCTGTCTCATATGATCTTCACCCAAATGTTCTCTGGCCTGTTTCTTCTCTTCTTGGTCCTAGATTTCCCCACATGGCTTTACATTTCTAGCATATAGCGCTAGTCCACCTCCAACACTTTTATTTAACTCATTCACTTCCACCTGCATAACATAATGGTTTTCATTTTGTGAGTCTGTGAAGTCAAACTTCTCTGCCTCTGGCTTACTTTGTTACTCATAATTTTTTTTTTTTTAATTAAAAAAATTTTTTTTGCTTTTTGAATGGGGGAAGGCAGGGCAATTGGGGTTAAGTGACTTGCCCAAGGTCACAGGCTAGTTTTTGGGTTGTCTGAGGCTGGATTTGAACTCGGGTCCTCCTGACTCTAGGGCCAGTGCTCTATTCACTGTGCCACCTAGCTGCCCCTTACCTGTAATTTTTGTATTAGTGTGTATCTATCTCAAACTATGGGTTTCATTATCTCCTCTGGAGAGACAATTTGTACTATTATTGTCCTTCCTAAATTATAATTACTTTCCGTGGTGCCCATCGATGTAGGATATGTGTAGGAGATACTTTCTCTTTAGTTTAAAGTGTTTTAAAAAAAGATTTCTGAGGTAATAGGCAAATTACCTTATCCCTGACAGGGGAGCTTGTCATTCCTCCCTTTTAATCTATTTCCCAGAATTCCCAATCCTGTTGTCATATGCTATTTCCCCAAATCTGCTTTCCTCTTCCAAAGGCCTTGCCGCCATTAGTCAGCAGTGATGGAAATGCTACTTGTGCCCCTGTGATTCTCCATGTCTTGCTCAAAGTTTTATAATATTCTTAGTGATGTTTTCTTTCTAAGCCATCTAACCTCATAGAGGCAGCAATAGGCATGTTCGTTACGTGGCTCACTTGGTTGTTTTGAGGTTCAGATGGTATCATGTCTGAAAAGCTCTTTGCAAGTTATAGATATCAGTGATTATCATAACTGACAGTAGTTTAATCTTAAGTTTAAGTCTCTTATGACAATTGGTCAATCTTGAGCTTATCTTAGTGAGGTGAGGAAATAGAGGAGCATTATTATTATTATTATTTTTGCTTTTCTGGAGGGGGTGAGGTAGGGCAATTGAGGTTAAGTGACTTGCTCAAGGTCACACAGCTAGTAAGTGTTAAGTGTCTGTTGGAGTTAAACTCAGGTCCTCCTGACCCCAGGGCCGGTGCTCTATTCACTGTATCACTTAGCTGCCCCTAGAGGAGCATTTTCTTTGTTTTGAAGTGAGAAGCTGTAGTTGCAAACCAAAATAAATTTGCTATAATTCTGACAGAACTATTCTTATTTCAGTAATAATAACACCTAGCATTTATATAGTGCTTTAAAGTTCCCAAATCACTTTACACCTATTATCTCATTTGATCTTTATAATAATCCTGGGTGGTGAGTGCTATTATTCCCATTTTACAGATGAGAAAACTGAGACAGAGAGAGGTTAAGTGTCTTGCTCAGCATCACCCAGCTAGTAAGTTTCTGGGCCTGGATTTGAACTCTGATCTTCCTGCATCCAGTTCCAGCACTACATCTACTGCGATACTTAGTTATCAGCCACTCACAGAATAACACTGTCAGAAATGTTGTTTTTGTGCTTAAAAGACCACAATCTGTAACAGGTAGAAAAATCAAATCCTACCCAAATGCAGGGATAGTTGTGTTCTAGTAGGAAAGACGCTCAATGTGAAATCCAATAACCTGGGTTCAGGTTTTGGCCTGATCTCTAAGTAGCTGTATGTTTTTGGACAAATCACGTCCATTTTCTAGGATTTGTATCTTTACCTGTAAAAGGAGTTAGACTACGTTATCTCTAACCTCCTTTGTATTCCTTAAGATCCTATGATGCTATGAGACCTGTGATCTCTAGTGTCTAGATAGAAATCTAGTTGGCATTCAAGTCACATAGAGGCCAAGGACTGAAAATAGGTCACAGTATTTGTGAAGTATAAGTTTCACTTTCAGTTGGGAATTATAGGTTTGTAGCTTTAGAACTGGAAGGCATCTTAAGGGCCCTTAAACTTAGCACAGTGCCTGACTTATGTTGTTGTCCAACTCTTTGTTACCCCATTCGGGGTTTTCTTGGCAAAGATGCTAGAATGATTTGCCATTTCCTTTTCCAGTTCATTTTACAGATGAAGAAACTGAGGCAAACAAGGTTAAGTGACTTGCCCAGGGTCACACAGCTAGTAAGTGTCTGAGGTTAGATTTGAACTCAGGAAGATGAGTCTTTCTGACTTCAGGCCTGGCACCCTGTCCACTGTACTATCTAACTACCCCCTCAAGGGCATATATACAGTCTAGTAAAGGGATATAATAACCTTAATTAGTTTAATAAACAGTATTAGAGAATATATACAGCCCTATCCTCTTTCCTTAGCTCCAGTTCCACATCAGTGACTATTTACTGGACATTTCTAACAGGATGTTCTGTAGGCACCTCAAACTCAAACTTGGTATTTTTTCCTCCTAAAGCAGACCTTTTCCCCTCACTTCTCTATTTCTAGTGAAGGCAAAACACCATCATTCCAATCATTTATGTCTGCAGTAACACAGTCAGTCGCTCTAAGCTTGACATTCACTTTCACTCTATATCTAATCAAGGTTCTGCCACATTTCATGAACCAGGACATGGCTACCACCCTAGTTCAGACCTTCATTACCCATACCCTAAGCCCAGGGGTGAGGAGCCTTCAGCCTCAAGGCCACATGTGGCCCTCTAGGTTCTCAGGTGGGGCCCTTTGGCTGAATACAAACATTTTTTAAGGGGATAAGGATTCATTCTGTAAAGTCAGTTAAAAGGCTGCACCCAAGGACCTAGAAGGTCACATGTGGCTTCAAGGCCTCAGGTTTCCCACCCCTGGAGACCTAGACTATTGAGCCAGCCTCCTAGTTCGTCTTCCTGAACCCTTAAGTGTTTTCTCACTTCTCCAGCTCATTCTTCAGGGAGTTATCAAAGTGATATTCCTAAAACACAAGTCAGCTGTTTGCTGTTTGGTATGTAAAACCTTTAAAACATGACTCCAGCTGACATTTCTAGGCTTGTTAGAATGGAAGGAAGCTTATTGAAAGCAGAGAGAATCCTTTTTGCATGAATTTGTATCCCTAGCACTTAGCATAATGTCTGGCATGTAGTAAATGTTTTAATAAATACTTTTTCATTTGTACATTCTTTCATTCATTCACAGATCACTGATCTCATATACATTTGGCTTTTTTTTTTTTCTAAACTGGCCAACTGGCTATCCTTTGTACATAACCTCTCATGCTTTGATTCCGTGCTTTTGGGCAGGCCATTCTCCTGGGATGAATTGCCATCCAGCTTCTGCTTCTTACAATTTCCAGTCTTCTTGAAAGTCACATGCTAGGGGTGGCTAGGTGGCCCAGTGAGTAGAGCGCTGGCCCTGGAGTCAGAAGGACCTGAGTTCAGATCCAGCCTCAGACATTTAACGCACACACAAACAAAAACCTAGCTGTGTGACCTTGGGCAAGTTACTTAACCCCAATTGCCCTCCAAAAAAAAAAAGAAAGTCACATGCTGTCTCCTACAGAGGCCTCCTCTTTCCAGCTGTTAATGTGCACCACTGAACTCACCTTATATTTATTTTGTACATAATTTGTATTTATTTAACATTTGTATATGTTGTTTGCCCCCTGGAACCCAAGCCACTCTGCTGGCTGGGACTGTTTTGCCTTTGTATCTCTCATGATTGGTAGATTGGCTGCCAGCCTCAGAACTAGGAATACCCGATTTTAAAACCTGTCTTTTACATTTAAACTGGTTGTGTGACACTTGGCAAACCATTCCACTCCTTATTGCAGTTCTCTTAAGAACTTTGGGTTCTTAGGGTAATAGGTGAGTTGGGTAATAGGTGAATTGCCAGTAAGTTGCTAGTCTGTAGTGGTAGAGTAAGTTTCCCTTACTTGGGAGCACCTCCATAATCATCACCATCGTCACTAGCATTTATTTGGGGCGGGCTTTACATTTATTATCTCATTTACATATATTTACATAACACTCACATATATTAACTCATTACCCTGGGTGGTAGGTGCTACTGTTATCCCCATTTTAAAGATGAGGAAACTGAGAACATAGTTTCTGTGCTTAATAAATATTTTATTGATCTAGGGAAATGGTATCCCATACTACCAACTAATTCAGAAGTTTGGATGTCATCTCTCTAAATGAACAAACAAAACCAAACCCAGTGAGAAAACAACATAAAAACCAAAATCATTAGTGCCTGGTACAGTGTCTGGCAGAGGTGGCATTTAATAAATGGTTGTTTATTGATTTACGAACCTTTCCATTTTTTAATCAGTGCTAGAAAGTCCTGAGGAGAAAAGACTGACCTCTGCAGGGGCTTCGGGGAAGTATAGCTTTCTCTCTCTATTGCTGTTGGAGGAGGGATGACCAGATCTATAGCAGGTGACAGTATCTGAAGAGGGAAGCACTTACTCTATCTTGTCTTGAGCAAAAGGACACATAATTTGCAGCTTTAAGCCTTAACAAAGTGTTTTCCTCACAACCACTTTGTGGGAGGTAATCGTGTGTTATTATTCCCATTTTACAAATGAGGAAACGTGAGGCTGTGTGAGGTGAGCTGTCTTGCCCATAGTCACTCTGCTAGTAAGTGGTTCATTCAGCATGTGAATTCAGGTCTCTTCTCTTTAAGTACCTTTCATTGATTCACTGATCACACTGTCTCTACCTGTAAGACATTACAGTGAGGCATTCTATGAAACTCTTAGAGCATATGACAAACACATTACTCATCATCTTTCCTTTCCCTGGCTTGCTTTTTTTGGAGGTTTATCATAACACTCTTACTGTAGTAAAATTGTATGCAATTCATTGCAAAAAGATATTTTTGGGGCAGAGATATTGATAATCAATACTCTAAATTAGCTTAATTTCAGTATATAAAATTTGTTTAATTTTAGTACTTTTAAGCCAGGTATGTTCAATTTAGTACCCTCAATGGTAGTATCTTCCCTCTGTTGATGATATTTAGAATTTATCCCGTATATGTTTTGTTTGTGTATAGCAGTAGTTTGCATTCTGTCTCCTTTAGACTGTGAGGTTTTTGAGAGCAGGGACTTCTCTCAAAGCAGGGACCTTTCTTTATATCCCCAGAGTTTAGCATGGTGTTTGAAACAGAATAGACGCTCAAGAAATACTTGCTGATTGACTCCATTCTTAAAGGGTTTGAGGGGCCAGTTTCATCTAATATGGCTAATACTCCCTAATCTTACTTATCAGATATACATAATCTTACATACAGATGTAGGTGTATGTTTGGTATAACTAATGTCTGTTTTAATAACAGTTTTTCAAATTGTTGTTTGGGAGTGCAAAACCATAGCAATAGTATTTCTCATTTACAAGATTCCTAAATAGGATTGGTTTCATCATTCTTTAACTAATAATAGTCATAGAATGATAATGTTGGAAGCTTATCTAGCCCGATCCCATATTAATTTTATTTTTAATCTTATTTTATTCCTGTTTTTCCATCAGTTAAAAACTTATCCCACACTATCTCCTGCCTATTGAGCCATCCCTTATAATAGAGAATGAAAAAGGAGAAAAAAAATCTGTTTAAAGCAAAACTAATTATCATATCAGTCATAATTCATGGTATATGACTTTATTCCATACCCATACCCTTCCATTTCTGCAAAGAAGGGAGGTGCATTTCTTCAATTTTTCCAAGCTGTCCAACTTGGTCGTAATTATGCAGTCTTTTATTTTACTTTTCCATTCTTGCTATTTACATTTACATTCTTCCTATTTACATTGTTATAGTCTTTGTGCATGTTGTTTCCCTGGTTCTATTTACTTCACTTTTTATCAGTTCATATATGTCATCTCAAGTCTCTTTGAACTTTTCTTATTTGTCCTTATTTTTTTTTTTGCTTTTTGGAGGGCAGTTGGGGTTAAGTAACTTGCCCAAGGTTACACGGCTAGGTTTTTTTATTTGTGTGTGCGTTAAGGGTCTGAGGCCGGATCTGAACTCAGGTCCTTCTGACTCCAGGGCCGGCACTCTATTTGTCCTTATTTTAAAGATTAGGAAAAATGACTCAAATGAGTTTAGAAACAGAAACTTAAAATTTTGAATAACAAAAAAGGGAGCAAGGAAATTTTAGCTTTTATGTGTATTAGCTTTTATGATTTTATCATGCCTTGGTGCTTTTGCTTGCATTCTCATTTGAACTCTCAGAAATTGGCAAACTCTACAAATCAAGGCTTGATTGACTGTTTTGTTGATTATTTAGACTTAAGAAAGTTATGGAGAAAATGATAATAATATAGCTATATATTTTTTCACCCAGAGAGCTGGATATTTAGCACTTACCAATATATCTTCCATGATAACTCACATTGAGAGTGATTTAAGGTTACAAAGAGCAGGCACTTTTCGGCACAAATAATCCTGTGAGACTAAATAAGTACAAGTGTCATTCCTTATTCCTTGACAGATGAAAAAACAGGTCAGAGAGGCTGTGTGACTACCCCCTGTGTCATGTGGCTGGTCATTGGTGGAATTAGGACTTATACCTGAGTCTTGTGACTCCCAAAGCTAATTTTTTAAAACTATACCATGTTCTGGAAATATTTGGCCTCTTTAAAATACTTCTGTTATTAATGAAACCTCTCTGATAGTCCCATTAAAGTTACAAAGTCCAAAATATAGTATTGAAATTATTGGCACAAAAAGTAACACAATATAATCAGGCTGGCATGCAGCTCTTCCGATAATTGACTCTTATTTCAGGGCACACTACTACCTTGGTAAAGAAACCTGAGCTAGCTCTGGATCAGATCTCTTATCCAGAGATCTGGTCATTAAGCCAGACCCAAGCCAGGGTCCCAGGCTCCTTTCTTTCTAGATGGTAGAAACCTATCTAGTTCTTACTTCTCTGTGAAGTATATCCTCTTCCTATTTTCTTAAGACAAATAACTTTTTTTTTTACCATTCATTTAAGTATTTTTAATGTTTTTTATGTCAGCTATAATCCCAATGTATCTTTCCTCCATACCAGAGAGCTATCTATCCTTTTTGACAAAAAACTAAAAAAGGAAAACAAAAAAAGTTTAGCAAAAGTAACTTATGACAGATCAGATGGATCCAAATATTTTTATTATCTTTTAATTTTTTTTTAAAGCAATTGGGGTTAAGTAACTTGCTCAAGGTTACAAGGCCAATCATTATTTATGTGTGGGTGCTTGTTTTCTGGGGCTGGGTCATCCCAACTCTTACTCACTGCGCCACCTAGCTGCCCCTACTTTTTCTTTTTTCTTTTTTTGGAGGGGGAGGGTGGGGCAATTGGGGTCAAGTGACTTGCCCAACGTCACACAGCTAGTAACTGTTAAGTGATTGAGGCTGGATTTGAACTCAAGTCCACCTGACTCCAGGGCCAGTGCTCTATTCACTGTACCACCTAGCTGTCCTTTTCTTTTAAAATTTAATTTTAAAATTATTATTATTATTTTTGCTTTTTGGAGGGCAATTGGGGTTAAGTAACTTGCCCAAGGTCACATGGCTAGGTTTTTGTTTGTGTGTGCGTTAAGTGTCTGAGGCCGGATCCGAACTCAGGTCCTTCTGACTCCAGGGCTGGCCCTCTACTCACTGCGCCACCTAGCTGCCCCTAATTTTAAAATTCTGAATGTAAATATAAACAATCACCAAAACAGGAACATTTCCATTTGCAAAGTACAACATAAGAGGATTATGTATAAAATTAAATCTATTCAGCATTGCTTGCTTTAAAAAATCTAATTCATCTTGTTACTTTCAAAACTATCCTGCTCTTCTGAACTTCCTTTTGATCTTGTACTTTTTCGAATGTTTCAATGGTTTTCCTATTTTTTTGACTTTGGTCAGGCTTATCACCTTCTGTTCTAATCTATTTCCCTTCTAGTTATTTCATTTTTCATCTTCCATTTCTTCTGGGTATTCTTTTAGTACTTGTGGAAAATTCATTTTTTTTCCTTTGAGTTTCTGCTTGCAAGTTGTTCTAGAATTTTTCTTCTAGGCTCCAATTTTTGTTTACATCTAGATAAATAATTCTTCATAGATCTTTGTCTCATTTACTTATCTCTTCTGTCTTAATTTTTGGATTGAGATCTTGTGCCTGGGGAAGTTTTTCCCTGTTGTTATAATTTTGCAGGAGATAGTTGGCCCTGGTTGGTCTTAACTGGACTATCCGGATCCCTGTTCGGACCTAGAACTCCCTAAAGCTTTGAGGTTTTAGGACTTTGTATATTCAAGGCCTTCTATGACACCGCCTGATAGAATGTGGGGGAACTTAGAGTCTCTAGGCCTGGAGTGTCTCAGTCTGAATGCTGCTGAACCTGGACTGTTTGCTTCCAAAGTCCATGCTGTGGGTTTCCAAGCACGCTGGAGCTTTCTCAGAGGGAGCTCCCTCCACTCTTTGTTGTTTCTGGATCAAAAACACTGCAGGCTATTAGTATCTGTGTCCTTTCTCTGGTGGTACTTGTGCTGGCAGATCCCCTTTTCCTATTGTCTTTTTATGACATTTTGTGTGTTTCTGGGGTGGTTGAATTTTCTCCTTAGATTTCTTGTTCATTATTCTGTCTGTTGCTATTTTTAGGTTTTTTTTTTGCTGGAGAAGGTATGTGGAAGCTTGGTTGTCTGCCTCTGTTCAGGCAGCCATCTTGACCAGAAGTCCCAAGTCCAAAATATATGTAGTGTTCCACATCCAGAGTCTCCAACTCTGCAGAGAAAGCAAGGGGAATGGGCATTGTCTAGTAGGCCAACAATTAAAAATTCCTACTTTGCAGTCTTTGAAAATTAATTTGCAGGCATAGGGGCTGACATATAAATGTTTGTAAACTAGTTATAAATATTGAAAAAAAGTTGCTTTTACTAATTAGTAAAGAGAGATGGATTCTTAGGGAGACCTTAGTACCTTTTCTAGCTACCTTGTAATTCCTGATTTTCATATTGTCTAACACAAACATTTGGAGAAGATAAAGAAGGCCAGGTAGAAGGTATTTAATGTAAACTGTAGTTTAACTTACATTATTATGAACATTTTATAGCCTTAACTATTCCAGTGAGATAGTAATCCCTCTCCCCCATTTATGTATTTATATATTTGTATATTTATATATTTATTATATGTATATATACATATACATACACACACGCACACACACATACATATATATATATATATATATGTATATAGATGGCACAGGGGATAGAACACTGGGCTTGGAATCAAGAAGACTCATCTTCATGAATTCAAATCTGACTTCAGATATTTTATTTGCTGTGACCCTGGGCAAGTCACTTAACCCTGTTTGCCTCAGTTTTCTCATATGTGAAATTAAATTGGAGAAGGAAAGGGCAAACCATTCCATTATCTTTGCCAAGAAAACATCAAAATGGGATCATGAAGAGTTGGACATGACTGATATGACTGAATAAAAACAGCAAAAGAAATGAAAAGTTGTCTTTCAGATAGATAGTAGCACATGACATTGTCAGATGGATTAATAATGGTCAAACAGCCCAAATCAAAGGGTCATTGTTAGTGGTTCAGTGTCAGTATAGCAGAAGGTCTCCAGTGGAGTACCCCAGTGGATCTGTGCTGTTAAACCTTCTTATCATCAATTTGAATAAAGGCACAGATGGTCTGCTCATCGTATTTGCTCAGATAGGTTTCCAAAAAACCTTTGTAATAAGTAGAATGATCCCAAAGTGACGTGACCCGCTCAAGAGGTGATGCAGTTCCCCTCCTTGGAGGTCTTTGAACAGAGACTGAGCAATTGTGATTGGGGTGCCCGGTGGGTATGGGTTGGATTAGATGGTCACTGAAGATGCTGCCATTCTAAAGAGTGTTGTTAATTGCTTCCACTTGGGAAGAAATCACTTCCCTTTTGAAACTATGTGGATTAGGGAACTTAAATAGGAGAAAAGGGCTGACTAAAGGGTCAGAAGTTTAGTAAAGAGGTGGTTGTCACTTTTCACAAGTTGCTAGATCTTCTGAGGAAAGTCTTTCAGCAGATTGTAAAAGCAAACCCTATTTTGGCTTAACCATTTTACTTTGACCTTTAGGAAATCACCTCTGTCAACTCTAGTTTCTTTTTATCTGTAAAATAAGTGGAAGTAATATGTTCGTAGGCAGTGCTGACTCATGTGGAGTGATAGAGTGCAGATCCATAGATTGTTAGATCATATCCCTTCATTTAACAGGTGAGGAGACTGAGGCCCTTAGCGATGAAGGTGTAGAGGGTCACAGAGCTAGTCAGAAAGCATCAGAGCCAAAAACTGGACCCAGATTGTCTGACTTCTCAAGTTTCTGCCTTTCATATAACCTTAGGTCTGAAAGGAGATTTTAGAGGTTGAGGAGTCCAGTGGTTTTTGTTTGGGTGGGAAGGCCCAAAGGAGAGAGGTGATTTTCTCAGTCGCACAGCTAGTAAATAGAGAATGAAATTCAAACCCATGCTTTCTGACTCCCAAGGCCTTTGTTCTTCTTAAGACATCAGGGTTGGAAGCATCTTAGAAGCCTTCTAGTCCCACCTCCTCATTCTACAGATGAGGAAATTGAGGTCCCTTAAGAAGAAGTAATTTCCCCAAGGTCAAGAAGGCAGTTGGTTGGGGAGCAGGGACCAGAGGGCTGAGCTCTCCTCATAAAGGACTATTTTTTAGGACTTTTTCCACTAGCCAGCATTAATAACTCAAACTCGGCAGTAACTCAAAGCATTAGAGAGTATGAGGATTAGAGACTACTTTATCCTTAGTTCTCTGAAAACATTAAATAAAGGAGATAAACTTGACTTTATAATAACTAATAACTATGAAGGGCAGCTAAATGGTGCAGTGGATAGAACTCTGGGCCAAAAAGTCAGGAAGGCTCATCTTCTTGAGTTCAAATCTGATCTCAAACACTTACTAGCTATGTGACCCCAGGCAAGTAATTTGTCCCTCTTTACCTTAGTTTCTTCATCTGTAAAATGATCTGGAGAAGGAAATGGCAAACTGCTCCAGTATCTTTGCCAAGAAAACTCCAAATCAGGGCAGCTAGGTGGTGTGGTGAATAGAATGCCAGCCCTGGAGTCAGGAGGACCAGGGTTCAAATTCGGCCTCAGACACTTAACACTTACTAGCTGTGTGACCTTGGGCAAGTCACTTAACCCCAATTCCCCTGCCTTTCCCCTCAAAAAAAAAAATAGACAAGAAAAGAGAAAACCAAGGTCCCAAAGTTGTTCATAAATTCACATATACAAGTCAGTTCCTATATACATTCTCATAGAAATGTTATATCCATTTGCAGAAATGTAGTATGATAAAAATAGTGGAACTAGGAGGTGATATTAGGCTGAAAGAATAATAATAGAAGACAATAAAAATTGCTATGCTTGTTGGTGCAGCTAATGTGATTGTTAAGGTTCCATAAAATATTAAATATTAGACGGTATGTGTTGTGGAAATCCTATTAAGGGTTTGCTTTAAATCCACACACAGTTGAATGCCAAGCCTGTTAGTCAGTGTGTAAAATCAACTGTATTGTGGTTAGAAATCACAGCTCCTTTGAAAAGCGATGAATCAGTCTGCAGCCTTGGTAGTGTTATTTGTTGGTTTTAGAAGCCATTTACTTCTTATCAATGCATGATAAAAAATATTATCAATATCTTTGAGAAAAGGGATTGCTGCTGCTTTTTTTTTTGGTTTGTCTCCCCAAGGCCTCACTCAATGCCTGGCACATGAATTGAATTTAAAATTGTCTTCTATGTAAATGGCGCTTCAGATTACTTCAATGAAACTATTCATGAAAACATTTTGAAATGTTTTAGAAAACTATATATTGAACATAATTTACTTGTTTGTATGTGTAGATAGACACAGAAACATATAATGCCACATACGCCTACTTTTTGAGGTATTAAAAGTCCAAAGCACCTTTTGGTACATTTAAAATAAAAAAAAAAAATTACCTCCACAAGCCTCTGAGTGGTGAGGTGAATAGGCTCTACGATTACTCCATTTACTGATGAGGAAACTGAATGACTTCAGGAGGTCATAGACTGAAGCTGAGACTGAAACGGATGTCTCCTGACTCCTAAAACAGAGTCTAACCTTCCTAGGGAGTTGGCCAATCATCAGAGTTATTAATATCCTACTTACCACATGCTGCTATAAACCATGAATATAAATATTTTGCTGGCATTTTATCTCCTTGCTCCCTATGTGCCAGGCTCCCTTTCACTTACTTCACAGTGTGACCGACCACACTGGCCATGGTCATGCATGTTGTGGGTAACCTTGTCCAGGAGTTGGTGTGAGTGTGTGAATCTGTATGATTTCATGATGATATGTGCATGTGACCCCACTATATACAATTTTGTTGTGCTCTCCAGTTATGTGAGACTTTTTTCAAGACCTTATTTTCAACCCTTTTCTCTTGTTTGCTTTGGAAAATGCGGCATACAGTAGAAATCATGGATATTAATAAGCAGTACCAATAAATTAATATTTAGTTTTTATTTAACCCACCCAGTTTATCACAGAATCATGCTTGATTGGGCGGGTGACTCATTGTTGTGATGTGAGAGGCAGAGTACTGGGTAAAGGAACAATAAGGGTTCACAGAAATTGTTTGCTTTTTACCTGGCTACATGTTTTAAAGTATTTTGTGATAAGACCCAGCCTTCCTCTTTTCCCTCAGTCCCTCATCAAGAACTTATAAAATTGTCACCAAAGATGAAAAAAAATATGTTACAGGAAAACATGACCGAAGTTTTAGAAATCTGGCCTAGAATGCTGTGAAATGTTATTGCTAAATGAATCTTCGAAGAAAATGAATTCCTTTACTGGAACAAAAGTAATTTATTATTCCTTTCATGGATGTCTGCCAAGATCATTCCTAGCAATATGAAGCTCTAATGGGTCTGAAATCAAACACAGTCTGCGTTCACAATGTTGGTCTTCAGGAGAATCACCTTCTAGGGAAAAAGAAATATAGCAGTGGCCAGGACCTTTAGCAAAGATGCCTTGGAAGTGTTATGCTTTACCTATCTAGATTACAGGCTTCTTCATGGACTGATCGGATGATCTAGAATTTACCCAGAGAAATTGTTTTTTACTAAGCACTATTTTTAATAAGTAAACAAATTAAAAAAAAGAATAAACTATTGATTCCTGTGAGTAAATAAAATTCCATGTAAATGTCTGGAAGATGCTTAAACAATGAGGAGAATGCACTCTGCATTTGGTTGTTAATATGGGGTAGAAATGTTAGCCTGTATTCCCTGGTGCCACTTTTGTTCTATTAAGAGCCAAGTATTTTCAACTCTAGGCTGTCTCTAATTTAATTATTAGAGTCATAAGGAAGCCTAAGTGTAGTTCAAAGTTTAAACTGAGAGATAGCTTATATCAGGAATGAGGGGAAAGCAGAATCAGCAGCCGACTGGGTTCCTGGTCCCGGCTCTCATTGACCATGACAAGTTACTGAGTCTTTCCTGGGCTTCCATTTTCCCTGCCCATTAAAGGAATAAAATAATTCCTACCATCTGGTTCCCAGAGATCTTGTACATAGTGAGTGGGAGATGCCTACAGAACCCTTTGAAGTCCTGGAAGAACAGTGCTATTTAAATAAATTATTGGAAGTTAATAATGATACTCTTTGGTTTACATAGCATTTTTCATCTAGGGACCTGAAGGCATTTACAAATATTATCCCCATTTTGCTGATGGGGGAATTTAGAGACTTCGAGCTATTGTGTTAACAAAGTGACCTCCTTTTACAGAGGATTTTATTTTTCTGAGGGATGGCCACGTTTCTTTTTCCATGTTAGCAGTTCCTGGAGTTTTGTTTTTTTTTCTTTTACCATTCTCTGTGTTGATTGGAGTGCATTACCAAAATTTAAGAGTTAATTCTCTCTATATAATTTTTGGGTTAATTCTCCTAACATGCTTTTTATGCTGAGTTGTATATCTTGAAAAGAAGTAAGTTGTGAAAATAGGATTAGTTACCATGTTTTACAGTAAAAAAAAAAGGACTGGTACCTTAAATATCAGTTTGGATTCAGAGAAAAAAAAGAAGAAAAGATGACCATATTTTAAATCCTGTTTATAACCTTAGGTCACTAAACCATTTACCTGGTAAGTTGGAAGAGAAAAATTCACCTATATCTCAGATGTTAAGTTGGCTCTTTAGTGTGCGAATTGGCCCCAAGTTATGACAGTAAAAGGAACTTGTGTTTGGAGGCTTTTAAAAAATGTGATTAGTGCTAAAGAGTTATGTGAGTTATTGTATCTTCCATCTCTCTCTCTCTCTCTCTCTTTCTCCCTCCCTCCCTCCCTCCCTCCTCTCTCTCTCTCTCTCTCTCTCTCTCTCTTTTTGCTTTTTGGAGGGCAGTTGGGGTTAAGTAACTTGCCCAAGGTCACACAGCTAGGTTTTTTTGTTTGTGTTCCTTAAGTGTCTGAGGCCTTATCTGAACTCAGGTCCAGGTCCTTCTGACTCCAGGGCCGAGGCTCTACTCACTGCGCCACCTAGCCGCCCCTCTTCCATCTCTTTTAAGGGAGATAGGTGGGCAGAGAATTTTTCTTGGCACAAATGCTTTGCTCAATAAATATCTAATTGAACAAAGAAATGAATGATAGCACAAGAAAGAGAAGAGTATCACTGAATATGAACGTAACCCCAATCCATACAAGTGTAGTGCCAAGAACTTGTGAGGTGGAAGTAGTAGTCTTGGGATTTTATTTCTCTGTCCGGTGGCCACTAGGATGCTTCCTAGGGAGCCTCTTATTTTTATTGGCTTTTATAGATTTTATAGGTAGCTAGGTAGCACAGTGGATAGAGTGCCAGGTCAGGAGTTAGAAAGATGTCTTCCTGAGTTCAAATCTGGCCCCAGACACTTACTAGCCACGTGACCCTGGGCAAGTCACTTAGCCCTGTTTGCCTTAGTTTCTTTGTCTGTAAAAAGAGCTGGAGTAGGAAATGGCAAACCACTCTAATATCTTTGCCAAGAAAACCCTAAATGGGGTCATGAAGAGTTGGACAGGACTAAACAACAACCAATTTAAGACACACTTATTCAAATTCATTGTGTAATTGCAATCTCAAAGGTAATCTACTTAGAGAAGCAGTTGTTTTTATATAAACTTTAAGTATGTTCTTCCTGCATAAGTTGCTGACACAAATATTAAATCCTCTTCACACTGTGATTAGCATCATATAGCATAGTTGATATAGTTTAGTATAGATAGTATAGTGAATTTTTTTGAGGGGAGGTTTTTTAAAACCAGCTTAGAATTGATACATAAATTGTCCTTTTTTTGTGAATCTCTCTTGAAGGAAGGTTATGTATAAAGCACTCAGAAAGTCTAACCTAGAGGCAACAAAAGCAAATAAAGTAAGCAGTCTCAGTAATGAGGGCATCTTGGCTTCTTCTCCCAAATGAGAAAGTCTTAACCACAGACTTATTGAGATGTAATGAAGGAGAGATCAAAGTGAGTAGCAGCAGACAGATTTTGAGTTGAATGAAGCTAAGAGCCCAGTTCATCTGATGTCATTGAGGCCTGAATGCAGTGAGGATCATCCCAGGTTTCCACATGAAGTTGATGAGTTATGCTGTTTCTTAGTCCAGACCATATTAAAAATAGATCCCAGGACAGACAACTGAGCATAATCTCAGCAACCAGCTTTAGTTTTCTTCCCTCCAAAATGACATTCTTGTCTGCAGTCCATATGCAGAGAATCCACTTTAGTCTCTGGGAATTCCATTGTCCTTCCTAAAAGAAATGTCCCCCTGTTCATTTGGTCTCATGAAAATTTAATATAATTTCCAAAAGAATTTTCATATTTCATTAAAAAGTTGCCCTTGTGTGGAATTGCCTGTCTGGGCATATTATTCTTAGTCTGCCCTTAGTCCTGAAACCGTTACTCAAAATATGCAAAATCTTTGGTTGTTCAAATGGAGACCTGAGGAAATTAATGAAGGCTCTAGAAAGACCCATCTTCCTGAGATCAAATGACTTCAGACATTTGCCAGCTGTGTGACCCTGGGCAAGTCACTTCACTCTATTTGCCTCAGTTTCCTCATCTGTAAAATGAACTAGAGAAGAAAATGGCAAACCACTCCAGTATCTTTGCCAAGAAAACTCCAGATGGGAAATCACACAACAACAAAAATATTATGCATAAGAAGATCTGGGCAATGTAAAGATTAACCCAATGTCTGCTTCAAAAGTCTTCCTGTGGGAGAAATCCAGGGTTTTCCTGAAGTCTTCTTTCCTTTAAGAGGAGAGCTTTCCAGTCCAGTTATCCTGGCTGTCTTTTACCTAACCTGCCTTGCTTTAGAAGCTAAGCCCAGGCTAGGTCTGGTGCTGATAATGCAGTCTTTCAACAGGAAATGTCTCCATTTTTGGTGTTCTGTGGGAGGGTGGGGGCAGATAAGCCATGAATGGAAACACAGAGCAGATTTCTGCCCCACCCTTATACCCTGACTGTACTTTGATCAGGGAAATAATGAGTTCCCCTTTCTGGCTAAGTAACAAACAGGTTACAGGACTTTGCTAATATAGGAGGGCATTGACCTACCCACAGAGAGGGAAGGCCTGACCGGTGGATTGAAGCTAGTTTAACATTCTGAAAACTTAGTTCTGAGTTCCCGAGGTGCATTAAAAAACTGTACAATTTAGTGCTACTAACAAGTTGTTTACCACTGGTAGGATGAGAAATACGTAATGCCAAATTATGTCCATTTGAAGGGCTTTGCTGGATTTGGAGAGATTCATGAATTAAATATAGTCAAACACCACAAAGTCTGTGCTCCTCTGTGGGAAACTTCTTGATGCCATTGAAAGGGAAGGACTTGTTAAATAATAAGTATTTATTAAGAACCTAGTATAGGTCAGGCACTGTGCTTATTGCCTTTATGGAATGTTTATTCTTGGGAGGGAGAAAATATGTACCTATGTAAGTATATGCAGAATAGATACATAGTAAATAAATACAAGTTCCTTTAGGGAGGAAGATCACTACCAGCTATGGGCTCAGGAAAGGTTTCATGGAGGAAGTATAGGGTGTTACAGCTTAGCCCCGAAGGAAAACTAGGGAACCCTGGATGTGGTAGTGAGGGGAAAGAGGACATTACAGACATTAGAAATAGTCAGAACAAAGGTGGCAATATCATATGAAAGGGAAAAGACAGGATTTGTAAAAGAGAGGAGTTAAGTACCCTGGCTCCCGATCTAAATGGATTCAAGGGTGCACTGATTGAAACGTACATGTACTCGGTGTGAGCATTGTGAAGCAGAACATCGTCGTCGGCTTCAGGGGAATACCAGGATCAGCAGCCAGGTGGCACTGAGAACATTTTGGGAGTACCCTTTTACATCCTTAGGGTCTTATGCAAAATTGAAAAGAGCTGGTTGTTCTCTGTGCCCTCCTGCCTTCCTTTCTATACCTTTTTCTCATCTCTTGGGCTGTTTGTAACACCCTCCTCTTCTTTCCCCTCCTTAAAGAACAATTAGAAAAACAGTCATCACATTATTTCATGTTGGATTTATTCCCATTTCTATTTTCTAAGCTTTAAAAAGACAGTGGTGATTTGTCTTTACAGAAAGAATTTGGACAGCTTTGATAGCTCTTTAGCTTGGTTTGTGAGTTCTCACAATACTGATCCTAGCCCACCCCTCCTGACTTCACCTCCTATGATTTCCATACACAAACTTTTCATTCTGATAAAGTTGATCTATTAATTTCTTCCCACCTGGAGAGACTGCTCATCATTCCCTTATCCCTCCCCTCCTTACCTTCTCTATCCCCCTCTTTCCCTTCCTCATTTTCTACCTCCAGAATATCTTCTACCTTCCTTTCATCTTATTTTTGTTCCACCTGTCCTTCAAAGCCTAGCTCAAGTTCCACTTGCTCTGTGAAAATCTTTCCCAACCACCCCAAGCCCTCAGGAGTTGTTCTTTAGACCACTCATTATTTCTATCACACATTTGGCACTTATCCTGTTAAAATTTTGTTATTTTTTTAATGGTATATGACTGTCCTCAGAGCTGAATCCTAAACAGCTTGAAGGCATGGATTATGCCTAATACTAACCTTCCCCCCACCTGCCCGCCCATTCCTGATGTTCTAGCATAGTGCCTTGTGCCTGAGGTACGGCACACAATAATGTATTAGTCAGAAGAGACTGCAAATGAGAGATCTTTGAAAAGAAAATCCTCTGTGGGTATACACTGAGAAAGAACATTTATTATGGTTGAAGAGAGGCAACTATAGTATAGATCTTAGAAACCAGATTAGGGGTGAAAAATACTTGGTCTATGTTGGGACCAATATAGGTAGGATTAGTTGTTGATGAAGGTGGTTGTGACAATCCTTTTGCTGAATATAGCACTTCCTGAAAATAAGAGGGAATACAAAACTTTATTAGGTTTGTGGGTTTTTTTTTTAAGCAATTGGAGTTAAGTAACTTGCTCAAGGTTACACGGCTAGTCATTATTTATGCGTGGGTGCTCATTTTCTGAGGCCGGATTCAATCTCGGGTCATCCCAACTCCGAGGCCGGCGCTCTTACTCACTGCACCACCTAGCCGCCCCAAAACACTTTTCCTTTTTTTTTTTTTTTTTGGAGGGCAATTGGGGTTAAGTATCTTGCCCAAGGTCACACGGCTAGGTTTTTGTTTGTGTGTGCGTTCATGTCTGAGGCCGGATCCGAACTCAGGTCCTTCTGACTCCAGGGCCGGCGCTCTACTCACTGCGCCACCTAGCCGCCCCGGGTTTTTTAATAAGCCTGAAAACTCCCAATCTCAGGCAAAAAAAAAAGAATCCAGTAAAATGGATCATTTGTACCTTTACTTATAGGTGCATTCATAAAATTTTCCATATATTTAATTTTTATAACTAGAAATAATTAGAATAATAACTAAGTATAATTGTATGTTATATATAATATATAATAACATATAATATAGACACAATATAATAATAATTAGAAATAATTATAATTAGAAATACTCTCAAGGAGCTTTCTAGTTGAATTAATACTATTGCCGCATACATTTCAAAGTGAAGAATCCTTTTGTGGAGTAAATATCAATCGTTAATTTGTTTGAGAGAGGTAATAGTGAATTTTCCATAACTAGGGTCGTATCTATATTCAAGGAGTATATATTATACAATGTAATAGTATGGTAAGGTCAATAGCTAGCATTCATATAGTGCTTAGAGGTGTGCAAAGGGATTTATATATATTATCTCAGATGAAACTCACAACACCTCTACGAGATAAGTGCTGTTATCAGTTCCATGAGTATACTGAGGCTAAGTGAACTTAATTGACTCACCTGGAGTTCATACTATAAGCTGTTAGATATAGTTCATAGAATTATTTGATATCAATTTTATGAAAACTATTTACAATTTTAAATATTTCACTAATAGGATCATATAAATTGCATTTTTTTTTCAAAATCATTCAATTAAAGTTCTTGAGTCTATATTCTTTAAGAAGTAGGTGACAGGGGGCAGCTAGGTGATGCAGTGAATGGAGCACTGGCCTTGGAGTCAGGAGGATCTGAGTTCAAATCTATCCTCAGACACTTAACACTTACTAGCTGTGTGACCTTGGGCAAGTCACTTATCCCCAATTGTCCTGCCCTCCCCCCTCCAAAAAAAAAGAAAAAGAAAAAAGAGAGATGTAGAGGCAAAGATGGTGGAGTGAGATGTCCACTGGTTTGGAGCCATAGGTTCTTGCCCCAATTCTACATCTTACTAATTGTGTGACCTTGGGCAAGTCACTTAAATTCTTTGGTTTCTTCATCTCTAAAATTGGAAGGTGTCATAGATTAGATGATCTAGAGCCTGGTCCAGTGCCTGGCACATATTAGATGTTTACTACATGCTCATAGATTGATGTATAAATTTTTAAAGGTCCCTTTAAGTTTTAAGTCCCATCATTTTTTTTACCTACTTCTTGAGGATCTGGGAGGGCATCAAGGTGGCTCAATTAGTAGAATTCAGGCCTGGAGTCAGGAAGATTCATCTTCTTGAGTTCAAATTCGGCCTCAGACACTTCCTAGATGTATGAACTTGGGCAAGTCACATAACCTGTTTGCTTCAGTTTCCTCATCTGTAAAATGAGCTGAATAAGGAAATGGCAAACCTTTCCAGGATCCTTGCCAAGAAAACCCCAAATGGGATTGCAAAACATCAGACACTGTTGCAATGACTGAGTAGCAAAATGAGGAGCTGAATGTAGATGTTGTCTAACCAGACAACTAACTTGGGGTCCTGGACCCATCCTTGACACAGTCTGTGCCAGATTGCTGTACTCTCGCACATGCTGGCCTCATAGTAGTGCTCTGAGAAATACTGCCATTAAAAAACAAGCAAACCAACCTGACTCTGTCAAGGGGAAGGAAGGCTACTTCCTGTGCACCTTTGAGAGTGATACTTTTTCTCTTAATAGAATAATAAGACTTAGAAGGACCCTTTGATTCTATCTAGCTCACTTCCTTTATTTTATTTTTGTTTATTTGTTTGTTTTTGTTTTTTGCTTTTTGGAGGGAGGAAGGTAAGGCAATTGGGGTTAAGTGACTTGCCCAAGGTCACATGGTTAGTTTTTTGTGTTAAGTGTCTGAGGTCAGATTTGAACTCAGGTCCTCCTGACTCCAGGGCTGGTGCTCTATTCACTGTACTACCTAGCTGCCCCATCCTTCATTTTATTTTAAATTTTTTTCAAAATTTGTTTTTTTTAGTTGGTGAAAATCCATCTTCTCTTCTTCCTCTCCTTGCCCACCCCCACCTTGAAAAAAAGAAGGGAAGTAAAACTATTGTGACAAATACATATAATTCAGCAAAACAAATTGTCACATTGGCCCCTACTTCCTTCTAAAATATATTTCTCAATCTGCACTTTGATTCTGTCCTTTCTATTTTGGGCAGCAGGTAGCATGTTTCATCATGAGTCCTTTGGAATTGTGGTTGTGCATTGATAAGGATATTTTAAGTCTTTCATCAACCCCTTTATTTTATAGTGGCCCAGAGCAACAGCTTATCTTTACTTAATGCCACAAATGTAGGGGCCTTGTTCCAGCTGCCAGTCTTGCTCAAAGTGGAGCAAAGAATGTGAGAGTCTGTTCTCCAAGTCCTTGATGGACATGATTGTACTTTAGTCTTTTCAGCTGCCCAAGGAGTGAATGAGCACCTGCCTTAACCCACCTCACGATTCTTTTTTTCCCCTCTAGATTAAGAGAAGTAAAATTTTCCAATGATAAAATTGCATTATCCTTTTAACAACATTTTTTTTAGAGGGGGGGAAGGCAGGGGCAATTGGGGTTAAGTGACTTGCTCAAGGTCACACAGCTAGTAAGTATTAAATGTCTGAGGACAGATTTGAACTCAGGTCCTCCTGACTCTATTCACTGAACCACCTAGCTGCCCCTTAATAACATTTCTTATTAAATGACTTCCCCAAATTCATAATACAAGAAAACTTAGAAACTCAATTATAACATACACAGTATTATATATTTAAAACACGAAGCAAAACTTAGTACCAGTCAGATGACATCAATTCAGTTAAATGTATTTCCAAATTATTTTACATATAAAATCATTAATTTTATCACCATTAGCATTTTCACATTATTCTTTTTTTTTTTTAAGACTCTACAGTGATATAACCACATGGGGAAAAGTAGTTTTGGAAAATATAAAGTATTCTAGAAATAGGTGCTAAATTAGCTTGAAGACCACCTTTTCAAGATGGGAGCCATTAACTCCTTTCCTCCTTGGATTAGTCAGTGTTTGCAGAATTCTTTTGGTTCCTAGGGGGGGAAGAAACTAGGTAAATAAATAAGAGAAGAGAGTGCAGATCTCAAGTTGGAAGGCACCTTTGAGGTAATCTAGTACAACAGCCTCAATTTGCAGATGAAGAAACAGACCTAAGGGAAGTTAAGTAAGGGAGTTCAAGGTCACATAAGAGGAACACTTCAGAAGCAGTATTTGAACCCTGGTCCCTCAAACTTGTGCAGCTGAGTACATTTTGAGTTTTGCAATAGAACCTTTCCCTTCTGTCCCTGAAAATATACATGAATTTTATTAATTGCACACGATTTGTTCCACTTTATTATGGGAAGATATCCGTTTGACTTTTCTTTTTTCTGAAGTCTGAATAAATTAAGCAGAGAAAATGAACTTTGGCTGAAAGAAATGATGGTGGTGCTATGATAGATAGGATGTAGAGATTCTGTTTGAAGAAATGGGGATCGTGTTGCCAGTTTTGTTTTTTTCTTTTGTTGTTGTTGTTGTTGTTGTTTTTTGCTTTTTGGAGGGCAATTGGGGTTAAGTAACTTGCCCAAGGTCACATGGCTAGGTTTTTGTTTGTGTGCATTAAGTGTCTGAGGCTGGATCGGAACTCAGGTCCTTCTGACTTCAGGGCCGGCACTCTACTCACTGAGCCACCTAGCCGCCCCGTGTTGGCAGTTTTTTAGGACAAAATTTAGGTGTGAGAGATAGAGATTAAATATAGGATGACTATGGATGAATTTTCTTATTCTCAGAAATCTCATTTCTTAGGTATTATTGACCTGGATGTTTTTCTATCCAGTCTTTGATGGAAATCCCAATCCTCATGGGTTATGTAGATCTATCATAGATTTTTATGCATTTGGTATGTTTGTGTGCATGTCTATGTGTATACATCACTTTTGTTGTGTCTATGCCTCAAAGGATTATTCCAGTTTCCTTTTTGTACCCTACCTAGTATAACTGTTTATCTTCCTGGGAGGCTGCTTCCGTCAGTAATAATGATAACAGGATAATGTTTCTAAAAGCTTAAATTGCCAGCGTTGGGTTGATGCTGTGCTCATAGTGTGGGCTGCCCGTTTCAAGTATATAACAGCATCCTTTTCCTAGTCCCTGTGTTCTAGTTCTGTTTAAGGCCACAGTCCCTTCTTTCAGTCCTCCAGTTATGATCTGTGCAGGTAATGAGACTGTGCTAAATAAATACTAAATAAATTCATCACTCTCCTTTTTCCTTCTTTCTCTGCTTGCTCTCTCTTCTCCCTCCCCCTTCCCCCTTCTCACTAGGCGGGATCCTCAGTGATGTCTGGTCCAGGAGAGAACACTAGCCCTGAAAGCACCGCTCTCAAGTATTCAGGTCAAGATGGGCTGTACTCAGGAGTCAGCCTGACCTCCACAGCTGAAGTTACAGCGTCTGTGAGACAGGATTCATGGTGTGCTTTAGCACTTGCTTGATTCAGTGGAAAAAGGAAGTTGGGAGACCTCCATGGATGGGGGATGGGAGGGAGGGCGACTCGACCTTTAGACGCCCACAGTTTCTGTAATTTTTTTTAAAGCAGTCTATGCAGCAGTGAAGATGCTGGCAGAACTCTCCTCAAGTGTCATTTTTTGTGCCTTTATTGTGATAGAGGTGTTTTTCCAAAGAGGCTCTCTGCCTTACCATCCAACTCCTCATCTATGCAAGAGAAATGAGAGAAGATGGATCTCTTCCAGGGTAAAGATAATACAACCAAAGAGAATATCGTCCTTCCTCCTCTATTGTTAAGCCTGCTTCATGCATCTTCAACATAGCCAGCCAGTCAGCCAGCCCAGCCTGCCTGCCTGCCTCTGGGATGCAGGATCCATGCTGATGTGACTTCCTCATCCTTACATGCCAGATAAAAGGGATAAAGGGACTTATCTGGGGCTTTCGTTCTAAAGGATGCCAGGAGAGATTTAAGAAAACAAAAAGATTTCTGAGCATTTTTTGGCTCCAGATAACACAGTTTGAGCTAGAATTTTGATGTTCTTGAAACCAACAAACAGCTCCTTCATGACCATAGACTTTCTTCCTGACTTTCCATATCAGAGCTCCTGCATACAGTCATGCAGGAGAGCAAAATGAGGCTGTTTGGCACATGTTTCTCAAGGTCGAGCTGGTTCCTGACGTCTTTCATTAAAAATATTCCTCAGTTTTAAGACTGCATTATAACTTCTTAACATACACTGTGACTGAGGTTTTGTCAATTCATCTTCTATATGGCTGATCTGAAGTCAGCCAGAATTTGTAAACAGGGTAGCAAACAAGATATTTTTCTTCCATGTATACAATAATTTTTTAAGAAGTGCAATTTGCGTTGCAGCAATCAGTGTTAAATCATTTGCATAAGATTTAACAACATTTTTTATAATGAATGTAAACATTTTAACTTAATGGTACTTTAAATAATTTAAAAAAGTTAACTAGACATCTTTGTGCATTTTTTTCTTTCTTTTTTTTTTTACCAAGAGCATCCCATCTCTCTATATTTCCTATTTGTTAGACAAAACATATTGCAAGAACAAATCTTCTCTCAGGAAAATTGCCTTTCTCCATTTGTTAATAAGTTTTATACAAAAATGCAAATATAGCCCCATTATTTTACTGTGCTAGAAAGTTAGAAAGATTGCAATGAAACTTTACTACCTAACTGATACATTGTAAATACTCCATGAAATGTTTAGGCATCTTTAAGAGTTAGGATGCGGTCTGTATAGTATGACTAACCCAGAGGTAGGTTAGTTTACAATTTTTTTAAAATGGGATGTCATTTGGAAGCTTATTCTTTCACCAGAGCTTTAAAAATAAAAGGGTATTGTTTGTTTGTTTGCTTTTCTGTACAATGTGTTCCTTCCTGGTTTTCCTTTGAGGCCTGCAATTGGAGTTTAACACCCAGCACAAGCTCATCTGATTTTTGGGAAGGCTACTTGAAGTTTCTGGATTTGAAAATTTGTGATTCTCTTTGTGTTTTTTACACTTCATGCTTTGGGGGACTTGTTTGTTAGGCAGCTACCATTTGTGCTCTGAAAACTGGGACTATTTTGATAAATCAGAAGTAGCCAAGATTGTACCTCATTGCCAGAAATTCTTGCTATTCAAATGAGGACCACCTCAAAAACATTTTAGAAACCTGAGAGTTTTCTTAACTGAGTGAATGAAGTAAGCTCCATGGACAACCTAAAGATGACTTTCCTCCTTCCCATTCCAAGCCATTAGGGTCACATCCATATCATCCAGGATTTAGTAAACTGTGCCTATACCCAGGTTGGTATTTAGGAGATATTAAAAAATGAAATCTTTCTGTTTTCTTAAATATTTGGAGACATAAACAAACTAGGAGTTACCTCAACTGAAACAGTGAGTCAGTTAATTCTTACTCTTTTAATATCTTAGGTTTTTTCTTTCTTCATATATCCCTACTCTACATGTTCCGTCAGGGAATTACAAAGGCAGTATGCTCCAGTATGATTTCTGAGTAATTGGATATGAATTTGGGGTTAAGGTTTTATGTTTTTTACAGTAGAAAGTTCCCTTTAGTATAATAGTTCTTTAACTAGGGTTGGTGAACTTGTCTTTTAAAAAACATTTAGATAACTATATTTCAGTATAATTGGCTCACGTTGAAATTTTATGCATTTTATTATATGCATTTAAAATCATTCTGAAGAAGGGTGTCTGTTCATTGACTTCCCTAGACATTGATAGATTAAAAAACAAAAAAGATCAAGAACCCCTTCTTTAGCAGTGTGGGTGGTGCATTCCAATCAGTCCACTGAGCAATCCCCTGAAGTACAGGTGGCCAAAGTGGGACTTGGTATGATCCTACTCATTCATTGCAGTGCACACCATCTCTCAATCTGTTGGGAATATGGGTTCAGGGAAGGGCTGAGCTATGGTTGCCACAGAGGGCATCAGGTTTTTGAAACAGTGCCTGCTCTTGGGTTTAGATTATTTGAGACTTTGCAGAAATTTAATCCTAGATCATATTTCTAGCTTACTTATTCTTTCTGCTCAAAAGTAAAGCAGTGGTGGAGAGGGGTACTGGAAGAGGCTATGCCACCCAGGGCAGCATGTAGACCTGGGCCACTGGTGTACATATTTAGGGAACATTCATGAAAAAAATGGTCATGTCGCTGCTCAGGATCGGGAAGAGGGGGATGGGCTGACAGCTGAAGAAAATTATTTTTCCCATGAACTGATGTCTCTCTTACGGTTCTCATTAGTTAGTCTGCTTGCTTCCTGGTGAGTTGGGAATTGTTACAGTTAATGTGCTTTGATTGAAAAATGAACTTGTGTTGAAGGGGCTTCCAAATGACCCTTTTCCTGTGAATGCTCTTGAGCTTTCTTTTCCCCTTCCAATCCTAGAACTGAGCTAGGTTTGCTGACCTTTCTTTTGACACAACTCGGAAGCCAAAGGATCAGCAGGTATCCCAGAATGAGTTAAAAGATAAAAGAAGGGATGGAGGGATCTGGGAGTTGCTTTTAGCCTGTCTTGATTCTGAAAGTAAATTGCACCTAGGGAGACCTTGACATGATTACTGCCTTTATCTATGCTTGTGTCAAGGAAGAATTCTTAGGATTTCCCCCCAGCAACCATTTTTTCCATTCAGTCTAAACAAACATCACTTAAAAAATTTTTTTTATATAGATATAGTTTTAAATAAACCTTAAAATATAGGTGCTAAAGTCTCCTCTATTGTAGCTGTCCATCAAGCCTGTTATTCTGGATTTTTTCTTATCTCAGAGTCCAGCTTTAATGATATTTGTTAAGCTGTGTATGGATTTTAAGCTGCATTGCACCAGA
Source organism: Gymnobelideus leadbeateri (assembly GCA_011680675.1). Taxonomy (NCBI): domain Eukaryota; kingdom Metazoa; phylum Chordata; class Mammalia; order Diprotodontia; family Petauridae; genus Gymnobelideus; species Gymnobelideus leadbeateri. Next base: position 115,568 of record WOXC01011735.1, read on the forward strand.
GGGCTCCATGGTCTCTCTTTGGAGTCCCTTAGTGTTGTCTCCTGATACCTGGGAAAGGGGTGGGGGGTAGGGGGCAAAGATCAGCAAGGTAGTGGGAGCACATTTATTTTCCCCTGCAGATAAATTAACCTCTCACTCCTGGGATTTGTTTTTCCCAGGCTTGGAAATTTGATGCAATTTAAAATCCTAGATAAGCAAGCAATTTGGAAATACATTACAGGGGCCTTTAGTACCAATGCTGACTTTCAGTCTGCTCCCCAGTCCAGTTCAAAGTTAAGTGTTATACCTTTGGGGCTTAAAAGGGATTCTCTTCCTCTTCTCTTTCAGCCCCTGAGTTCAGTGGGGACATCTTTGCTATCCAACTGTAGATTGATTTTCGAAAGAGAAGGTGGCACTTTCCCCATTGTTCCTGCTCTCTTGCTTCTGTAGTGTTCCAGTCCACTAAAGTTAATGATATTTAGGGTAAAAAAAGGATTCCGATAAGGATTTATATTTCTGTATGTAAGTTTCTTATTAAGAGAACTTGGAGTGTGAGAGGCTGGCAACCCAAGTTTATTAGAGACATGCCTCTAAGCTGGAAAATTGCCTGGGTCTGACCCAGTGTGTCCACATCTAGGTAGCAAACTAAGGATTGCCCTTTTATTCAGAAGGGACCTGAGGGACCATCTAGGTCAAAGATGAGGAAACTGAGGCATCAGCAGTAAGGTCACACAGATAAGGGACAGAATCCAGATCTGAACCCAGGTCCTTTGATACCAAATGAGTCATTCTACTGTGCTAAGCCACAATAACACTAGATCATTCTCAGGTGCAATTTTAGTTAATGAGATATCTTATGACTATCTTATTCTTTTTAGGCTAAATGATATATTTTATTTTTTGAGGGGGAAGGCAGGGAAATTGGGGTTAAATGACTTGTCCAAGGTCACACAGCTAGTTTTGTGTTAAGTGTCTGAGGCCAGGTCCTCCTGACTCCAGGTCTGGTGCTCTATTCACTGTGCCACCTAGCTGCCCTAAATGCTACATTTTAAAACCCAGAAATGATAAACAAACTCGGGGGAGCTTTTAATGTTAAAATAGTAGAAGTACCATAGATAAGTGGATGACCATTTTTGGATGAGAATCCTTGAGCTGGAATCAGAACCTTAAAGGCCATGTAATCCAACTCTCTCATTTTATAAATGAAGAAACTGAATGAATGAATGAATGAAAAAAGCTTTTATGAATTGCTTAGTGTACCAGACACAGTGCTGCTTAGATGGTGGTAATACAACTATACAAGTGAAGTAGTCCCTGGCTTTAAAGAGATCACATTCTAATAAGGGGAGGGAGGAGAACACACACATAGGGTGATCAGGGAAGGGAGTTTTTATTTAGGGAGTTATAGGAATAGTAAGTAGAATCATACATCCGTGAATTGTCATTTCCTTTCTAGAAACAATGATAGGATTGATTTGATGGTTCTTAAAGTTCCCATCTAGAGGTGGGAAGTGGGTGAGCTGTAGCATGTGTCATGACAGGGTGTAGGGCAAGGTGTCTGGGCGGATGAACTTAGAGCATGTTCTGGGACCAGCAGAGGCCCATGAAAGTCAAGTGACTTGTCCAAGGTCAACATAAGGAATAGTAAGCATCAGGAACTGGATTTTTTTTCTTTTTTTTTTCTCTGAGCCAATGGCACTTTATTGAAGGGTCCATAGATCCCTCTAATGAAGTAGATCTCAGATCTTCCTCATGATCTGAGATGCCCTTACTCCTCAGGACCTTAACTTTCATATGGTTTGAAACTCAAATATGAAAAGAGGCATAGCAAAATACAGAATCTCATTGGTTGTTAGATCTTGTTCTTGAGGGCCAAAAAATTAATATGGGCAAGGCAAGAATCATCTCCGGTAACCAAGTGGTCATAAGATGGTTACCTGCTTATGTTGAGCAAGAGAGAGAGTGGTCTGGAGGTACTTAAATAAGTTGGGGTGCTTTCCAAAGAGTCAAGGCATCCCACTCACACTAGGCCTGGACATGGAATTTGAGCAGAACAGAATGGCGATATCTTTGACAGCATTCTTGTGGTTGTACAAGTGAGCTTCATAACTGGTAAAAAAAAAAGTAGTGAATATTACATGAAAAGTTTGATACCCACTGTAAAGATCTACTATAAGAACCTATCTTATCTAATTATTCCTGTATGATTTATGTAAAATATCAAACAATTAATGCTGATTGTAGTAGAGTAGGGGTCGGAATGAATCATTCCTCACATTCCTTTGTGATATGGATTCAAGGTGTGCCCCCATCCTGGTTGCCTCTCTCTGGATACTTTTCAACTTATCGGAATCTCTTAAACTATGGTGCCCAAAACCGAGTACAGTAACCCAGGTGAGGTATGATGAAGGCATGGTACAGAGTGACTATCACATCCTTATTCCTGGAAGCTACAGCTTTCTTTTTTTATTTTCAATTTTTTTAATTAAAATTTTTTTCAAGTGCTTTATTAACTTCTTTTACTTCATTTCTGCCAATTTTTGTGTTACAAAATTTTTCCCCCACCCACCTCCCCAAAGTAACAGTCCCCCAGGATATCCCCTCCTCTTATTTCCCAATTACATGTAAAGTAGTAGTAATAATAGTATACACACACACACACACACATATATTTTAAACATTTGGTTTTAAAACTTTGAATTCCCAATTCATTCCCTTTCTCCCTTGTCAACCACCCTTAGTGGGAAGATAAACAGTTCAATATAGGTTGTACATGTGTAGCTAATGCAAAACATTACCATAGTAGATATATTGTAGAAGACTGGTTATATTTACCTCCCCCCATCCCATCTCCCACTTATCCTATTCTCTACTTTGGCCCTGCTCCTTTTCAAAAGTATGTGCTTCCTACTTCCTTACCCCGCAACCTGCCCTCCCTTCCATCATCCCCCCTCTCATCCCCTTCCCCCCTACTCTCCTGTAGGGTGAGATACCCTATTTCACGTGTATGTCGTTCCCTCCATGAGCCAAATTCAATAATATAAGGTCGACCCATTTCCTTTTGCCTTCCTGTTCTTCCCCACCATTATAACCATTTCCCTTGCCTCTAATATATGAGATAGTTTGCCCCATTCTGTCTCTCCCCATCTCCTCTCATTATATTCCTCTCTCACCTCTTGATTTCACCTTCTAAGTATCATCCCTTCCTATTAAATTGGTCCTGTGCTCTCTATCTATGTATACCTGTAAACATATATACACATTCACATATGTATCCTTATGCCTGTATACCCTCCAATAGACTATATATATGTGCGCGCGCGCACACACACACACACACACACACACACACACACACACACACACACACACATATATACACACACACACATATATTTCTGTTCCCTTCATCTGTTTTCATACTGAGAAAAGTTTCTGCAGTTACAATTATCGTTTTTTCATGTAGGAACGTAAATAGTTCAACTTTGATAATTTCCTTATGATTTCTTTTCCCTGTTTACCTTCTCATGCTTCTCTTGCTTCTTGTATCTGAATGTCAAATTTTCTACTCAAGTCTGGCTTTTTCTTCAAGAATGCTTGAAAGTCTTCTAATCCACCGAATAACCATATTTTCCCCCTGAAACATGATACTTAGTTTTGCTGGGTAAGTGATTTGTGGTTTTAATCTCAGGTCCTTTGACCTGTGGAATATCATATTCCAGGCCCTTCGATCCCTTAATGTAGAAGCTGCCAGATGCTGTATTATCCTGATTATGTTTCCACAATATTAAGATTGTTTCTTCCTGGCTGCTTGTAATATTCTCTCCTTGATCTGGGAATTCCAGAACCTGGCTATAATATTCCTAGGAGTTTTCTTTTTTGGGATCTTTTTCAGGAGGCAATGGGTGGATTCTTTCAACCTCTCTTTTGCCCTCTGGGTCTAAAACATCAGGGCAATTTTCCTTGAGAATTTCTTGAAGGATGCTTTCTAGGTTCTTTCTTTGATCATGGCTTTCAGGTAGTCCAATAATTTTTAAATGATCTCTCCTGGATCTATTTTCCAGGTCAGTGTTTTTTTCTATGAGATATTTCACATTGCCTTCTATTTTTTCAGTTGCCTGGATCTGTTTAACAGCATCTTGATTTCTCATAAAGTCACTAGGTTCCATTTGCTCCAGTCTAATTCTGAAGGAATGATTCTCCTCAGTGAGCTTTTGAGATTCTTTTTCCATCTGGCAAATTTGGCTTTTTAAGGCATTCCTCTCCTCATTGCTTTTTTCAGCCTCTTTTGCCATTTGAGTTAGTCTATTTTTTAGGGTGTTATTTTCCTCAGTCAGGCTTTTGACTCTCCTTTCATAATTTTCTTGCATAATTTTTATTTCTCTTCCCAATTTTTCCTCCACTTCTCTTATCTGCTTCTTAAGGTCCTCTATGGCCTGTACCAGCTTGTATTTTCTTTCTTTCTTTTTTTTTATTTGAAACATTTAATTTTAAAACTTTGAATCTCAGATCCATTCCCTTCGTCCCTTGTCACCCACTCCCACTGGGAAGATAAGCAATTCAGTATATGTTGTGCATGTATAGCTATGCAAAATATTACCATAGTAGATATATTATAAAAGACTGACTTTATTTCCCTCCCACCCATCCCACCCCCAACTTGGTCCATTCCCTACTTTGATCCTGTCCCTCTTCAAAAGTGGGTGCTTCCAACCTCCCCTCCCCACAGCATGCCATCCCCTCCATCGTCCCCCCTCTCACCCCCCTCCCCCTACTCTCCTGCAGGGTGAGATATCTCATTTAGTATGTATGTCATTCTCTTCCTGAGCCAAATTCAATGAGAATATGGTTTTGCCTTTTTGCCTTCCTGTTCTTCCCATCCCCTGCAACTACTTCCCCTTGCCTCTTCTACATGAGATAGTTTACCTCCTGCCCCCCCGTCTCTCCCCATCTCCTCTTGCCACATTCCTCTCTTACCTCTTTTTTTTTATTTGAAATACAACTTTATTATGATCTAAACGAAAAGGGAATGGGAATGACAGTAACAAACAAGATTCACCACTGAATATTGTGATGGGACTGCAGCAGTCTTATATTTTAAACTCAAGGGGACGTAATTGCGGTCCAAAACAGCTAAATACGCAGGTCCAAAATATGAATTATATTTTTTTAAACTGCTCTCATTCATTCTGAAGCCCATTCATTTCTTTCAGCATCCCAAAGATTAAGCACATTTTCTCCTCAGCTATATAATAACATGGTGAACATGTTACACCACTGACATCACAGAACATTTGCCTATAAAACTAGACCTCTGATGCTAGGCTCTAGCTTCATTCTCTTACAGGTCATCATCTTCATCAGGGAGCGCAGTTGTCTGAGCAATCTGTAAGTCCTGCTCATACTGTGCTGCCAGTGCTGGGTCCATGACAACCTCTGGAGGTGCAAGAGCAGGCATGGCAACAAACTCCAAATTGGGGTCTCTAATAAGTTTTCTAGCAAGCCAAAGGAAGGGCTTCTCAAAGTTGTAGTTACTTTTGGCTGAGATGTCATAGTACTGGAGATTCTTCTTCCTGTGGAAGACAATTGATTTCGCCTGGACTTTTCTGCCCTTAATATCCACTTTGTTGCCACACACTATGGGGATATTTTCACATACTCGTACCAGATCTCTATGCCAGTTAGGTACATTCTTCTTTTCTTTTTTTTTTTTTTTGCTTTTTGGAGGGCAATTGGGGTTAAGTAACTTGCCCAAGGTCACACAGCTAGGTTTTTGTTTTGTGTGTGCGTTAAGTGTCTGAGGTCGGATCCGAACTCAGGTCCTTCTGACTCCAGGGCCGACACTCTACTCACTGCGCCACCTAGCCGCCCCCTAGTTAGGTACATTCTTGTAAGTAACTCTTGATGTTACGTCAAACATTATAATGGCACACTGAGCTTGGATGTAATAACCATCTCTCAGACCACCAAATTTCTCTTGGCCAGCTGTATCCCATACGTTGAACTTAATAGGACCTCAGTTAGTATGGAATACTAGAGGATGGACCTCAACACCCAGGGTGGCTACATTCTTCTCAAATTCACCAGTCAAGTGACATTTTACAAATGTGGTTTTTCCAGTACCTCCATCTCCAACTAACACAAGTTTGAACTGCACTTGGGGTTCTCCTTGGGTGGCCATCGCGATGGTTATTCCAGAAGTGTCTCTGTCTCTGCCTGACTGAACGATGTAAAGATGGTGGAAGTGTGATTCCCTCTCTCACCTCTTAACTTCACCCCTTAAGGATCATCCCTTCCCACTAAATTTGACCTGTGCCCTCTATCCATGTATACCTGTAAATATATATGCACACATTTACATATGTATTCATATGCCCATATACCCTTCTTCAATTATTTACATACTGAGAAAGGTTTCATCAGTCACTGTTATTGTTTTTCCATGTAGGAATGTAAGTAGTTCAACTTTGATAAGTTCCTTTTGATTTCTTTTCCCTGTTTACCTTCTCAAGCATCTCTTGCTTCTTGTGTCTTAATGTCAAATTTTCTATTCGACTCTGGTTTTTTTCCTCAAGAATGCTTGAAAGTCCTCTATTCCACTGAATGACCATATTTCCCCCTGAAACAAAATACTCAGTTTTGCTGGGTAGGTAATTCTTGGTTTTAATCCCAGGTCCTTTGCCTTGTGGAATATCATATTCCATGCCCTTCTGTCCCTCAGTGTAGAAGCTGCCAGGTCCTGTGCTATTCTGATTGTGTTTCCACAATATTGAAATTGTTTCTTTCTGGCTGCTTGTAGTATTTTCTCCTTGATCTGGGAATTCTGGAACCTGACTATAATATTCCTAGGATTTTTCTTTTGGGGATCTTTTTCAGGAGGTGATCTGTGGATTCTTTCAACCTCTCTTTTGCCCTCTGGGTCTAAAACATCAGGGCAATTTTCCTTGAGAATTTCTTGAAGGATGCTTTCTAGGTTCTTTCTTTGATCATGGCTTTCAGGTAGTCCAATAATTTTTAAATGATCTCTCCTGGATCTATTTTCCAGGTCAGTGGTTTTTCCCATGAGATATTTCACATTGCCTTCTATTTTTTCAATTGCTTGGATCTGTTTAACAGCATCTTGATTTCTCATAAAGTCACTAGGTTCCATTTGCTCCAGTCTAATTCTGAAGGAATGGATCTCCTCAGTGCCAGCTCATATTTTCATTGGAAACTTTTGGTGTAGGGGTTAGGAACTGGATTTCTACAAAGTTTCTTTAATTCCAGTATTAGAACCATAACATGGGCTAAAAGGATGATTTCTGGATCCCTCGAATGTTATGGTGGCTCCTACTGACATTCTAGGGAGAGATTCTTAACCTTTTTTATGTCATGGACCCCTTTGGCTATCTGGCAAAGCCTATGGACCCTTCCTCAGTAAAATGTTTTTAAATGCAGAAAATAAAATATAAATGATTATAAAGGAGACCAATTACATTGAAATACTCTTATCTAAACATTTTAAAAGTTCCTGGGCACTAGGCTAAAAACCCTTATTCTAGGGGAAGCTGGTGGAATGATCTTCCCATAGCTGCCTCTCCTCAAAAGTGAGTTGGTTTCTCTGGAGGTCAAACTCTCTGCAGATGTAGGCCACTATGAATGAGGAATCCTGGTCATTTGAAAGAAAGCAAAAGGTTGGGATCAGAAGCTTTATGGCCACTCATCTTAGATCTCCATGTGTAAAGGCTCCCCCAATGTAAAACATATACAGAGATTAGGAATTGAGACCGGAAGATGGAAAAAATCTGGCAATAGAACCTTCCACAGAACAAGGAAAAAACAGCTTTGCTTTGTTTGGCCCATAGCTACGATATCTTGCAGTTCATTTTTTATTTCTTAGAAATAACTAACGTTTCATGATCCTGAGGTCTATCTTGTCTTCAGTGTTGGCCTCTGTTCATTGTTCTATTACCAGTATTTTCTATTTCCTCATTTTGTACATAGAGGTTTGTAAAACCTTTCAAGCAGCCTCCATGAATTCTCATTCATTATATTCATTATATGTTTTATATATATATATATATATATATATTATTTGCAACACATAATATATGCTATATATTATATATTCATATATATTCATTATATCCAGCAGCTTGAATTATCAAGTCTCAAATGTGAGTGAACCAGACAGAATCACAGAAGGAAAATTAATTATTCAGACTGAATTCTTATTTTAAGTTTAAGAAAAATGCATTATAGGGTTGAGAGATATAGGAAGGAATCAACAGGAGAATCCTAGTAGACTTCCTAAGCTGCTTTTGGTATTAACATTGGTAGACCTCAGGGAAGGAGGCTTCTGCCTATGTACTTGTGTGGTATGAATTCAGGTAATTGGAGGTTGTACTGGTGGCTAAAGCCATGTACTTATCCTTGGAATCAGGAAGATGTGGGATCAGTTCATGCTTCTTTGACTAGCTGTGTGATCTTAGACAAATGACTAAAACTCTCTGATCTTCAGCCAATCTTTAAAACTATAAGGTAAAAGACAGGTTGCTCTCTGTGTCAATAGAGAGAGTTCTCTTATGGGGCATTCCCCAAACTGAGGGAAATACAAATCTTAAAAAAAAATTATTTTTAGTTTTCAACATTCACTTCCATAAACTTTTGAGTTTTAAATTTTCTCCACCTTCCTCCTTCCCCTTCCTCCACCTCAAGACAGCACACAATCTGACAGAGGCTCTATATATACATTCATATTAAACATGGGAAATACAGATCTTGACAGTGCGTAAGTAGTGTATAGTGACTGAACCAAATAGAAAACTTGGTGGTTCTAACTTGAAAACAATTGCCTTTTCCTTTGTGTTTTCTCTGTCCCTCAGAAATAGGATGCTACCCTGGCAGTGCTGATACAATTAAGTAGCATGCGAAACTAAAGGTAAAACCCAGAGCCACATAATATGCTAGTGGAATGATGCAGAGTAGCCAAAAAAGGAACAGGAGAAATGGATGTGTCAGCCTTGAAAACTGCTGTGTTGTGTAATCTCCCCACAGTTCACTGTGCCAAAGGGCTTCCCCCCTGAGGTAACATGCACCAGATTTTGGCAATGATGTTTTGGCTTTATCATTTTCAACACATGGTTATTATGGTTTGCATGATTATTTTTTGTTAAAAATAATTATAATGATAAAAAGGAAGATCTGTTGCCCAGAGTGCTTTAGATGATTTGTAAATACAGAAAAATGTACCCTCATCAAAGTTGAAATCCATTGCTTCACTTAAGTCAACTGCATGTGACCTTTGGGGTCAAAAGGAGACAAACAAAATATCAGCTTTTGGTACCCATGAGTAATTTTTGGTTCTCCTAGACCTATGATTTCCTAGGTGTAGGTGACTCCAAGTATGGGGACTTCTTTAACTGGGGCCGATTGGCAACTTATCTGTAATTTGCAGTTTTAGGTGCCTGGGGCACCAAGAGGCTTTCTCTCAGCACAGCTAGTTTGTGTCAAAGGCAGGATTGGAACCCATATATTTCTGACTCCAAGGTGGGCTCTTTAGCGGAAATGGCAGGTTGCCTTCTTGTATTTTCCTGCATCTGATACTTGATACTCTTCATCCTTTACCAAGAACTTTAACTTCTTTGAGGTCCCAATTTTTTGTCTTTAAAATGAGGGGGTTGGACTATATAGTTTCTAAGGTCCTTTCCAACCCTAGGTCACAATACTATGATCCAGCTGACTTAAGTATTGCTTCATTCACCAGTGTTAGGAATTAGAATTCTCTGAGACTTAAGCAATGCTTGTGCACACTACATTGGCCTCAGGTCCCAAGCATGAATGACCACTGGTCTCCAGGAAACTATCAGGCTGTGTGTTGCTGGAATAAATGAAAGCTTTGTGAGTGGGAAATTCAGGGAAAACACCTACACTTGCAAACCAAAACAGCTTGTCTTTCTAAGTCCCTGGAGATCAGTTATCACTAAAAGGACAGAAATATTCTGCAAAGTTTTAACAGGCTTCCCAGTTTGTAAACAAGAGGTTACATTCTTCATGTTTTCTTGTTGAAACTGGTACAGGGGAAACCTCTGGCTGATCAGCTTGGTTTAATCAGGGTCAGAATCAGTGATCATTATTCAATTGAAAGATGTAAATTGGTCACATCATGTTTATTGTTATTACTATTAATAACACATTTTTGTAGAACTTTAGAGCTTAAGAGGTCCTTTCCTTAAAACAAACCTTTGAGACAGGCAAATCCAGTAGTACAACACCCATTTTAGAGATAAGGAAACAGAGGCTTAGAGGGGTTAACTGATTTAACTGATTACATAGTTAATACATATTGGGCTGGGACTAGAACTTGGTTTTCTAAATCCCAGAATCTGTTACTTTGCACATTGAGAATAAAAGAATTAGAATTTTAGATAGCTTTTTTGTTGTTGTATGGTCATTTCTTTTAGTTGTGCCTGACTTTTTGTGACCCTACTTGGAATATTCTTGGCAAAGATACTGGAGTGTTTTGCCATTCCCTTCTCCAGCTCATTTGATAGATGAGGGAATTGAGGCAAACAAGGTTAAATGACTTGCCCAGGGTCATACAGCTAGTAAGTGTCTGAGGTCAGATTTGGACTCAATCTAGATGCATCACTCTATCCATTGCACCACCCAGCTGTCCACAAAGTTCTTAGAGGTAACCTTACCTAACCCTTTGATTTGCAGGTGAGGAAACTATTGGCTCTGAGACAAGTTAAATGACTTGCTTAAGACTGCAAAGCTAATGAGTGATTCACCTCTTTGTGATGTTTTCTCTGTCTTGGTCTCTGTCCCCTCCCCTTTCCCTTCCCCCCCCTCCCCTTTATCTCTCTCAAGTTTGTGTTTTGATTTTCCTCCTGTCCTTGTGACTTCTCTTTTGTATCTTTTTGCTGGCTCCTCTTTCCTGGTCCCTAAATGTAGATGTTCTTAAGGCTTTTCCTTCTCACGCTATTTGTTTTTTAAAATCAACTTTCCTTCCACAACCTCATCTGCTGGGATTTGAACTCTACAGAGATGACTCCCAAACTTATGTTTCCAGGAAGGATTTATACGCCTGCTATATCATTTTCCTACTAACTAAAAAATCTTCAACAGTTCCCAATTTCTAAAACAAAACAAAATAAAACACCCAAACTATTCAAAGTTCTCCATAGCCTGCATTTTCCCCACTTTTATACCTTTAATCTTATATCCCTCCCTTCAAATTCACTAAATTCCTATCAATAATTCTGCAAATTCTTTCCACCTTCATAACTTTGCTCAAATAGTGTCCTCATGCCTATAAAGAACCCTCTTTTCACCTGTTGGCGTCCTAGTCTGACATTCAAGGCCAAATTCAAGTCCATATTCTCTATTAAATCTTCTCGAAATCCCCTCCAGATAAAAACTAATTTCTCCTTCTGATCTCTTATAACACTTTGGACCTTTCCTATGTATTTATAGTATTCTGCTGAATTATAGTAATTTGTATACTGGTAAACTTCTTGGGAGCAAGAATTATGTCTTTTAAAAAAATCTAATTTTTATTTTTTTCTATGAATCAGCCTTTATTTTCTTTCCCCCCATTAAAAAAAACAAAAAACAACCCTAAAACTCTCCTAACAAATTTGCTATGTTCAAAGAATGTTTCATTGTGCAACTTGAGTCTATCATCTCACTACTAGGAGGTGGATATCATGCTAGGTGGCTCAGTGAATAGAGTGCTGGGTCTTGAGTCAGGAATACTCATCTTTCTGAGTTTAAATCTGGCCACATACACTCACTAACTGTGTGACCTTAGGCAAGTCACTTGACCCTGTTTGACTCAGTTTCCTAATCTTGTCAAATGAGCTGGAGAAGGATATGGCAAACCCTTCCAGTATCTTTGCTAAGAAAACCTCAAATGGGGTCATGAAGAGTCAGATAGGACTGAAAATGACTGACAACATTATGCTTTATTATTTGTCCTCTGGAATTTAGCACTTCATCTTTTCTGGCCTGGTAAGAACCTTCTAATTGGTCTTTCCACTTTTAATTCATCCTCTAAGCATTTTTTACCTCTTATTTAAGAATCATCATGCCTTTAAAAAATGTTGTCGTTGAATCCAGCTATGTAACAAAGAAAAAAATTGCACAAATCTGGTTGAACAGATATCCCAGGATCCTGTGGTCATAATCTGGCACTCCTACCAAAATATGTGTTTCATCATCTGTTGAAGGATGAGTCTTCTTAATATTTTTTATCTCCCCCAATGCCTTACGCATGTTAGGTACTTAATGAATGTTTCAGATTTTGTTATTGTTGAACCCAGCCCTTCTAACTTTTCCTATGATGTTTTTTCTACCACATCTCATTGTGTTTGTACTACACTAGTTGGTTTGAAAATATTAGAGGTAGTGTTTCTAGAAGTGTATGTTGGAAGCTTCTGTCATATACCAGCCATCAGACCATTAACAAAATGTGATGATAAATGCTCATTGACTGACTGATGTGACTATAAAGTAATAAGATTGGTCTTTTGTCTCTGTTTCTCTGAAAGGCCCCTTACTCTGGATCCCTAGTTAGCTAGTCTCCTAGGTTCTAGGGCTTTTGTGGGTCAGAGTCCTCTCCAAATGGGCCCTCTGAAATGTTCTACTTTTTATCAGTCAGTCAAATGACATTTATTTAATAATAAAGACATTTAAATTAAATAGCAATGTAAATAAAGTAATAATATTTCCCCCTTTCCGATAAACTTATTTCTCTTTTTTTCCCTTTTTTCTTTTTTTTGAAGGGGGGAAAGCAGAGTAATTGGGGATAAGTGATTTGCCCAAGGTCACACGGCTAGTAAGTGTTAAGTATCTGAAGACAGATTTGAACTCAGGTCCTCCTGACTCCAAGGCTGGTACTCTATTCACTGAGCCACCTAACCGCCCCAATAAATTTATTTCTCTCAGAAATATGTACACATTCAGTGGGAAGAGTGGACCTTTATAGAAATTATATTGTTGTTACTCTGTTCTTTCAGTTGTGTGTGTCTGATCTTTGTGACCCCTTTTGAAGTTTTCTTGGCAAAAATACTGGAGTGGTTTGCCATTTTCTTCTCCAACTCATTTTACAGAAGAAGAAGAAACGGAGGCAAACAGTTAAGTGACTTGCCCAGGGTCACACAGCTAGTTAAGTTTCTGAGGCCAGATTTGAGCTCAGGAAGATGAGTCTTGACTCCAGATCTGAGCTCTATCCACTGAACCACCTAGCTGCCCTCAGGGGCATCAAAATGTGGAAACTCAAATAGCCAATGTACCCATGTGAAAAGATGTGTGCAGGAAGAGTGCTTGTGAGCAGGGCACATATGTGGAGGAGCAGACACATGCTTCTGATGCTAAGAGTTGGGAATACCATCTAGTGATGCCATTGTGTTACTGTCTGCTTGACCCATTCCTGGCCAAGTGTTATAGTTTGCTCCAGTTTAGAAGTTGCTTTATGCTGCTAGGCATTGCTCTGTGTTCTAGCTAGTACTCAACTTGAGCAACTTTAACCAAGAGGCAGGTAGATGGCACAGTGGATAGCACACTGGTCCTATAGGTAGGGAGACCTGAGTTCAAATCCAGCCTCAGATATTTACTAGCTGTGTCACCTTGGGAAAAGCACATAACAGCTGTTTGCCTCAGTTTCCTTAACTGTAAAATGAGAATCATAATAGCATCTCTCTTACAGGGTTGTTGTGAAAGGCAAATTAGATCGCACATGTGAAGCACTTTTCACAGTGTAGGCATTTAATATATAAATGCTTGTTCCCTTCCCCTCTTTCTCAGAGTTACCGATACTATGGAAAAGCATCCATTAGGGATGCTCTAGTTATGGCTCTTCCACCAACCTGGGCTTTTCTTAGAACTGTCCTGTGAAGGGAACTCAGTTTTTCTCAGCTTTTACTGAACTTTATCCCTCTCTCCTGGGTCTCTCAATTCAATTGTCATCTAATTTATGGTCAGAAACCCATTAAAAATTAATTTATTATATTCTCCTGCCTGAGAGAAATCTCCCCAGACCTCCATTTTCTTAAACAGAAAAGGAGTCACATGAAATCCACTTTGGTTAGATTAATAGTCAATATCATTGTTTCCTTAACCCATTCTATTCCCTTACAATCCCTCCATTTTCTAGGGCTCCTTTAGGAGTTTTTTGGTTGGTTGAGGGTGTTTTTTGTCATTTGGAAAGATTTCAGTTTTAGCTCTGAACTTAAAAAATTATGATAAAACTGTCTCCCCCTCTTATTTTCTTATCTTAATATGATGGGTATGTACTGGTAATAAAAAAAAGTAGCAATCCATAGGACACGATTTTGCATTGTAGCTGCATCACTATAATTTGTAATTCACTGAACAGGAAGTGATGAGAGTACCACTGAGGGTCTCTGTCACAACTACTCACTTCTGCTATTTTCATGCAAAAGCTGCCATAGACAAGTACAAGCATGGCAGTGGTTTCTTCCTTCCTTCCTTCCTTCCTTCCTTCCTTCCTTTCTTTCTTTCTGGGGGGGGGGGAAGGCAAGACAATTAGGGTTAAGTGACTCGACCAAGCTCACACAGCTGTTAAGTGTCCAAGTGTCTGAGATGGTATTTGATCATGACAGGGCTCCAATAAAACTATTTAAGGACACTGATATTTGAATTTTGTATAATTTTCACATGTCACAAAATATTCTTTTGGCCTTTCAGTGATTTAAAAATATAAAAATCATTTATAACTTGCAAAGAATTATCATCTACAAAAATAGATGTCAGGCCAGATTTGACTTGTATACCATAATTTGTTGACTTTTGACTTAAGTCTTAGAAAGAGGACATAATATCTCACATTTATATATCATTTAAAAATTTGTAAAGCATTTTATATTATAAAACATTATGTATTACAAATATCTCATTTTATACTCCCAATAATCCAGTAAGGTAGGTGCTATTATTGTCCCCATTGTACAGATGAGAAAACTGAGAGGGAAGTTATATGACTCACCTCCTCTCTGATGAGAGACAGTGCAATTCAGATTAAGAACACCTGGCTTCCTTATTTCTGTCACCACCCCATTCCCCAATTCATGTCTTTTTGGTACCATTGCATTTAGTTTGAAAAGTTCTTTATGTACATTATCTTGTTTAAGCCTCATAGCCACCTCAAAGGTACTTTAGGTCCTGGTTTACATATAGGGAAACTGAGGCTCAGAGGGTTTAGATGACATGCTTATGTTCTGTGACAAGCTCAGCACTCTGCCCATTAAGCTGTCTCTCATGAGACATATGCAGTGTGGTACAATGGGAAGGTACAATGTGGTACAGGGTTGGATGTGGTGTGAGTGGAGACCTAGGTTTGAATCCTTCTGATACCTTTTAGCTTATGGAAAAGTCAGTCAACTTGTTTAAGCCTAAGTATAAAAACTAAGTTTCTTCTGTAAAATCAGGATAATAATAGCCACCTCACAGGGTAGTTGTAAGGGTTAAATAAAAGGATGGATATAAAGTATTCTGTTCACCTTGAACTGCTACATACCCGCCACTGTAAGTTTTCAGAGTAACTTGTAAGTTTGTTGAGGATAGTGACCAGGCCCTATGAAATCATGCCTGAGCTCCTATCAGGGCCACGCAGATCTAGAGACCACCACACGTGGCCTTCGCATTCCTCACCCCTGTAAGCTGAATAAAACCGCTATGACATTCTGGTATATGATGGGAAGGCTCAGAATTTCCTCCTTCAATGCAATTCAGTAGTGTGTCTGAGACAGAAAGTCTTAGAGAGTCTGGGAGCATTAAGAGGCTGTGGGATTTGTCAGAGCCCGCTATCCAGAGGCTGTCAGACTCTGTCTGGAACTAGATTAAAATACAATTGGGACATATTTAACAAAATAAATAAAAGTACAATACATCATAGATAATGTTAATATGTGGTTTTCTTAAGTTAATTAGTAGCCCGAAGGAATCCTTATTTAGTGTCCCACCTGAGTTTGACATGAGGGCACTATGCCATGCTGACTCATGACCTTGCATCCTGCTGATTCATGCAAATGTCATTTCCTCCCATTAGATTGTAAACTCTTCAGAGTTCTTTATATTCTCCCTTATTGCTTATTACAGTGCTTGGCATATAATAGATGTTCAGTAAATATTTGTGGATCGATTGATTCCTACTTTCCCGTACAGGGTAGAGCCATATGATTAATTAATTTTCCTTAGGTGAGGTAGCTGTGGTGTATATATTGTGAAAATAGCCCTAGGAAGGGATCCAGTATCTTTTTTTTTTCCTCCTTCTTATTAATTGGATGAAGATGAATCCTTAAATGGTGAATGGAAAGCCCAACTTAGAGCTTTGATGGGTTGGGTTTAAATCCTTCTGACTTGTGGTGGCTGCTAAATGATACTGGGCAAGTTGTACAATCTCTTGGTGTCTCACATAACTCAATAAGTCTGAAAGTCGCAAATTAGTTGCTGATCTTTATTAATAGATGGAGTTTCCTCACTGGGAGTTCCCTGATGAAGTCCTATGAAATCATAGCCCAACTCTTCCCACACCAAACAAACAAAAATAAATTTGGTCAACCTTAGGCATCATAGAATCTCAGAGTTGGGAGAAACTTCAGATGTCATGTAGGCCAACCCATATTTCTCTCCTTTGTAAAACATCCCTGACAAATGGTTATTCACCTTGTGCTTGGATTCCTCCAATAATGGGGAACTCACTGCTAGAGACAGACCATGCCCCTCTGCGACAGCTCTAATTATCGGAAAGTTTTTCCTTGTCACACATGACATTGGGTGGTCATCTATACTGTACTGTCTCACATCTCTTACACAAGGCATGTGGGTATCTATTCACTTCTCTAGGCTGGCTCACTCACTCTAATTTGCCCACATACACAAAGGTTAAGGTTCCCAAAGAAGGTTTAGGTAACCACATGGTTACACTCAAACTCTCAGTGTCCTGGGGGCAACTGTTTTGGGGGAGCTCACTCTCCCTGCTCATCACTTTGACTCTCAGATCCCTACCAATGTACTGCCATTTAAACAAAATGGATGAAGTTGGATGAAGATGATTTATTCAGTTTAAACTGCCATTTAAACAAAACCAACTATTCTTAAATATAACCATTTACTTAGCAATAAGACAAAATAAATAATAATATCATAAGTGCTTATGCAGTAAAGCAAATGGATGGATAATACACCTATCAGAATCACCTCGTTAACTTGGGTGACATCCTTCCAATAATTCATTCGGCATCTGTGGGGAAAAGTAAGCACACACTTATACAACCTGGCAAGTAAGACGTGAATGAAGAAAACACATGTGCTGGAGGTAATAGACAACTACAATCTTCAGTATTCTCTTTATTCCTCAGGAACTGTCCATAAAAGTTCATTAATGAATGCATCCTCTGTGTTGAACGGATGGTTCCACTGTTAAGTTGAGGTGATTCATGCTGTGTTAACTAATACCTTAATCAAACCACTTAACATCCTGGATGAATTCTCTACTTTCAAGCTGTTCTTTTGCTTAGTTTAACTTACATCTCTCAGCAACAAGAAACAATACAGAGAAATGGTTCTTTCCATGGTCTTTCTTTAACATAGTTCTGACATTTGTCCTTTCACTTCTTTCTTATCTTTCTAGATTCAACCTCTGAGTCCTCGCTGCAAACAATTCACCTTAGCTTAAAGTTAACAACCAAATTCTCAATTTTTGTTTATGATCAAATAAATTACATTTGAGTAGATAGGTGGCACAGTGGATAGAGTGCTGGATTTGGAGTCAGGAAGACTCATCTTCCTGAGTTTAAATCTGGTTTCAGACATTTACTAGCTATGTGACCCTAGGCAAGTCACTTAACTCTGTTTACTTCAGTTCCTCATCTATAAAATGAGTAGGAGAAGGAAATGGCAGACCACTCCAGTATCTTTTCCATGAAAACTTCAAATAGTGTCACAAAGAGTTAGACGTGATTGAAAATGACTGAATAACAACAAAACCAAAATTTCATTTGTCCCAAATCACTAAATAGATCTGGTGTCCACAATTTGCCATTTGTTAATCAAAAAAGTTTTATCGTTCTTCAATTCTTCACATACATACCACCGAAGCATATTATGTTCCCAGTTTGATCCAGTATACCTGACTTGACATATTCAAAATGAACAACTACTATTTTAGAATTCTGAATCAGAATACTGTAACTGTTTCTCTTACAGCTCTTGAGCAGACCTAAACCCCAGACAAGTGAACTATAAAGGCAAGGCAATTTAGCAACTACTTTTCTTAGAAGCAAACACCCCCAGAAAAGTGAACTGCCACTTCCTTATTCTCTCAAGGAGAAGGGTGTAAAGGGAAAAGAGAAGCCTCATACTGAGTGGACTATTGAACTTAAGGTTCACTAAAACTTTTTTTTTTCACATGCATATTTGTTCAGTCATTTCCCCCTCCACTTATAACATTTTTTTTAGTTGACTTTTTGAAGTCAGGTGTGTCAGACTTTACATGGATCCACATTAAATTTCATCTTATTAAATTTGCTCCGTTTTTCTAGTTTGTCAAGATCATTTTGGAATCCTGATTCTTTCACCTGGCATATTATCTATCCCTTCCATCTTTGTATTATCTGCAAATCTTTTTAAAATTTTTATTTTTAGTTTATGGAATAAAACAAGCATTTCTGTAAAATAAAAAAAAGATTGCATATGAAACTGTAAATCTACTATGCACAACTTGATATTCCTTAATATACAACAAAATTATCATGTAAATTTCTTTTTTTCTTCCCTTCCCACTCCACACCCTAAAGATAGTTACCATTAGACACAAATAGGTATATATATGTAAAATTATTTTATGCATACTTCTATTTATCACTTCTTTCTCTGGCTGTAGATAGTGTCTTTCTTCATATGTCTTTTATAGTTAATGTGGGCATTTATAATAGTCAAAATTACTTATTTGCTCAAAGTTGTTCTTAAAACACTATGCTGTAAATGTGTATAATATTCTCTTGCTTCTGCTCACTTCAATCTTCATTATTTCATGTGTTTTTCCATGTTTTTCTAAAATCATTGAGCTCATAATTTCTTATAGCACAGTAGTATTCCATCACAATCATATACTAGAACTTGTTCAGCCATTCCCCAATTAATGGGTATCCTTGCAATTTCCAGTTCTTTGCCACCACAAAGAGAGGTGTTATAAATATTTTTAGAACATATAGGTCCTTGTCCTTTTCCCTAACCATCTTTGGAAACAGACCTAGTGTGGTATTGGTAGGTCAAAGGGTATAGGTAATTTAATAAATCTTTGGGCATAATTCCAGATCGCTCTCCAAAATGGTTGGATTAGTTTGCAACTCCACCAACAATGAATTAGTGTCCTAATTTTTTCACATCCCCTTCAACATTTGTCACTCCCCCCTTATATCATTTTAGCCAAGCTGGTAGGTGTAAAATGATATCTCAAGGTTGTTTTAGTCACTTCTCTAATCAACAATGATTTAGACATTTTAAAAAAAATTATCTGCAAATCTGAGCAGAATGTACTATCTTGTCTTCTAATCCACTGGAAAAAAAATGTAGAATAGAATCAAGATCAGAACTCTGTGGTGTTCCATTAGAAACTTCCCTCCACACTGATATTGATCCATTAGCACTCCTCTTTGGGTCAACCAGATACAAATTCTTCTATTCTATCATAACCCCATATCTCTCTTTATTTTCCACATTAATATCATGAGAGATTTTATTAGGTGACTGAAATCTAGGCATAGTATGAATATGGTATTCCCCTGATCTACCAGCATAGTAATCTTTAGGATGGAATGACTTGTCCTTGATGAACTCACCCTGGTTTTCAGTGATCATTAATTCCTTTTCTTACAGTTCACAAAGCTTTTCTTTGCTAGTTTGTTCTAGAACATTGCCAGGAATTGGCATCAACCTTACTGGCTAATAAATGAAAGAACCTGCCTTCTCCTTTTTGAACAAGGAGAGAACATTTGTCTGTCTCCAGTCTTAGGCCACTTTCCTAGTTCCCTATTATTTTTCTTTTGATTTGTTTTGTGTTTTTACACTTATAGTTAACCCATAAGAGGTTTCTTTATAAGACAGTAAAACAATTAACCAAATTAAATGAAACTAATAATATGGTATCTTCATCTGAAAATGCAGGCAACATTCCACATATGTAGCACCACTCCCACATCTATTTTTAAGTTAAAAAAAATTAAACAAAAATCTATTCCTCCTCTCTATAATTATGGGTGCTCTTTTAATTTACATTATTTTAATCATTCACATTATTCTTATGGTTCTGCTTATTTCATTCTGCATCAGTTCATATGGATCTTCCTCGGTTTTTCTGAATCCCTTATGTTAATTGTTTTTTACCGCACAATAATATTCTAGTACATTCATATACTATAGTTTATTGTACCATTTACCACTGTATGGCACTTTATTTCTAGTTCTTCACTCTCACAAAAATGTCATCATGAATAGTTTGATGTATATGAATCCTTTATTTCTACCTCAAAAAATAGCAATAAAAGATTTTTATATCAAACTCTTCATACTAACTAACCTTTTAACCTCACTTTCCTCATCTGTATAATGAGCTGGAGAAGGAAATGGCAAGCCCCTTCAAAATCATTGCCAAGAAAACCCCAAATGGGGTCATGAAGAGCTGGACACTATTGAAATGACACAACCAAAACAACAACAACAACGGCAATAACATTGCCCTATTTATAAAGGCTGCCAGGGCAAAATAGCAAATGAGAGAAAATCAGAGTCTGATATTTCTGAATCTATTAAAGACATTGCACATGTGACCTGAGTTTAAATCCTGCTTCAGCCATGTGCTATCTGTGTGATGGTGGGTAAGGAGCTTAACCACTATGAACCTCAGTTTCTTCTAGTGAAAAATGAGAGGGTTGGATGATCGAGGGTCAATAAACTGTGGCCCACAGGCCAGCTCCGGTCTCTCTGTTTTCGCACAGCACCCACCTCCCAGAATTGTTGTGAAGGTCTAATGATATGATAATTTTAAAGTGCTTAGTATAGGACCTGCACATAGTAGGTGCTACTAAATGTTAGCTATTATTATTATTGTTATTAAAAGTAGTTTTTAATCTTTTAAAGTTCAATAAAACTTGACTTAAAAATATAAAAAACAGGCAAGGCTTGGTGGTGCAGTGAATAGAGCACTGGCCCTGGAGTCAGGAGGACCTGAGTTCAAATCCGTCCTCAGACACTTACTAGCCATGTAACCTTGGGCAAGTCACTTAATGACAATTGCCCAGCCTTCCCCCTTCCAAAAAGCAAGATATATATATATATATAAACATTTTTAGCTCATAGGCCACACATAACTGGCCTTGGGCCAGATTTGATCTGGGGGGTGGTAGGGTATAGCTTGCCTATCCCTGGACCTGGTGATCTCTGAATTCCTTTCAGGCCGATATCTATGTTCTTATTATGCAATCACGGAAATATAACTTGACTGAGTAAAACTGAAGTAAGAAAAATAAAAAATAAGGAGGAACATGAAACTAGTAGTTGTATAGTTGGTCACCTGTATTAGCTTGTGTTAGAATGCAATTCTTTTCCAGCCTTGAAATTCTGTGATTTGTTCTAAGATAGTTATCAGTTACTCATACTCTGTAAGAGGTCTCTTGTAACAAAGTACAGTTATCCCTTTTGTATCTTAGGGGTTAGCGGCATGACACTCCTTCCCCTTCCCCCCACCCCAACTCCTTGATATGGAAAATTCTCATAAATTATTTTGGCCCTCCCTTTGTGCCAGAGAAGTCTGTATTTTTTCTTTTTCTTTTGTGTGGTATTTATGGTACCTTATTGTAAAATTTGGGTTAAGTATTTGATCATAGGCTCTATATCTTCTACTGGCCTTCTCATGTCATCTGTGGCTTCTACAAAAGTCCCCCAAATTCCCATTTAATTTCTTATGCTGACTCATGATATATCTATTCCTCATTGGGGAAAGTCGTGATATGGAAGGGATAACTATGAAACAATTAAGCAAATAAAGTAAAACTAATAATACAGTGCTTTCATCTGATAATGCAGGCAACGATCCACTTCTGGATCACTTCTCTCACTATTACAGCTTTGAGCTGAAGGAGATTCAGTGGAAAGGAACAGGCGCCTTATTTTCTTCTCCACTCTGGAATGTGAGGTTGTGAAAAGGAGGGCCAGGTTGAGGAGTGTGATATTTGTCAGTCCAGTATTTAGTTTAAAAAACACAGTCCATAGTATTCTAGGAGCTGACAATGTTCTAGGAAAGCAAAACCAAAAAAAGTACAGGATGCTTTTTCCTCTTTTTAAATATGCTGCCAAAGAAAACAGTTTAAAAAAGAAGAAATTTCCAGTTAGAAACAGCTTCGGATGAGAGAGGCAGACTGGCTCAGTGGACTGTGTCATCATCATTCTCCAAGTCCGTCCTAAGGGGGCTGCTGTTATCCCACAGGCTGGGCCTGACACCCAGATTCTCTGGACTTCAGAAAATGCAGCTAAAAAAGGAAGCAAAAAGGAAATTATCTCTATGGATTGCCATCACTTCCCTTCTCAGATGACCTTCCTTATCCTCTGTCTCTCTTCTAATTGCAAAGTAATTTACATGTCTCCCCTCTTAGAAAGTGTGCAAAACAGATCTTAATCTGTATTATACAGCAGCAGTCATCAAAACTGCTTGGTACTGGCAGAGGTGTAGAGTAGTGGATCAATGGAATAGATTAGGTGCAGGAGACCCAGTAGTTAATGAATATAGCAATCTATTGTTTGATAAACCCAAAGACCCCAGTTTTTGGGATAAGAATGCACTATTTGACAAAAACTGCTGGGAAAACTGGAATACAGTATGGCAGAAACTGGGCATAGATCACTATCTAACACCATATACAAAAATCAAGTCTAAATGGGTGCATGATCTAGGTGTAAAGGATGATACTGTAAGCAATTTGGGAAAGCAAGGAATAGTTTACCTGACAGATTTGTGGAGAGGGGAAGATTTTAGGACCAAACAAGAATTAGAGAGCATTATAAAATGCAAAATGGATAATTTTGATTACATTAAATTGAAAAGCTTCTGCACAAACAAAGCCGATGTAACCAAGATCAAGAGGGAGGTGGGAAATTGGGAAAGAATTTTTACAACTTGTGTCTCTGATAAAAGACTCATTTCTAAAATTTATAGAGAACTGAGCCAAATCTATATGAATACAAGTCATTCCCCAATTGAGAAATGGTCAAAGGATATGAATAGGAAGTTTTCAGAGAAAGAAATTAAAGATAACTATAAGCATATGAAGAAATGCTCTAAATCACTATTAATTAGAGAAATGCAAATCAAAACAACTTTGAGATACCACATCTCTCCAGTCAGATTGGCTAAGATGACAAAACAAGAAAGTGACAAATGCTGGAGAGGATGTGGGCAAATTGGAACGCTAATACATTACTGGTGGAGTTGTGAACTTATCCAACCATTCTGGAGAGCAATCTGGAATTATGCCCAAAGGATTATAAATAATTTCATACCCTTTGACCCAGCCATACCACTTCTAGTGTTATATCCCAAAGAGATCATA
>WOXC01011736.1:0-17911 GCA_011680675.1 Gymnobelideus leadbeateri
GTAGAAACAGCTCTTCCAAGCCTCTCTGCCCCCAGACTCCCCACAAACTATGTAAAAAAGGACTGTGAACAACTTCTGGAGCCCCAGCACCCACAGAACGACACAGAGAAGCTAACCTCCCGCTGAGGACAGCCCAGCAGCCCTGCAGGAAGGACCAGCGCAGTGGTCTGGGACCTGGCAGCGTGCAGTGCGCAGAGCGCAGGAGCCGAGCCGAGCCAAGCCCAGGTCCGCATGAGCCGAGGTTTTAGCCCCAGGGCAGCAGGGCCAGCAGCCAGCTGGAGGAACCCCAGAACACCAGGAGCTGTGGCGACTCCAGAATTATCAACATAGACATGCCTAGGACAAAGTAAGAGGTTAGTGTCCTATGGACTTTGGGACCTGTATTTGGGGAATGCGTCAGCTCCCTCCCTGGGGGCTAGAAGCCACTGAGGAGACACGCCATTTTGTAGTTTTCAGAGGCATTTCCGGCTCCCAGCCTACAAATCGTGGGGAGATCCAGCGATCAGTCTTGGGGGGTAATCGCTCTTGCTTTTAACCTCCCTGGATCTGGATTGTGATCTAGGGTGGAAGTTGTGGGTGGGTTTACAGCTTGCCAGAAACGGAAGTTGCCCCCCCACATGTTCGGGACGAAAATTCCTCTATCTGGCCTTAAAGCCATAGTGTGGCAACAAGCCCAAAAGTCAAGTAATTAAGTGGCAACATGCCAAGGCAAAGGAAACAGAAAAATGCAACCCTAGACTCCTATTTTGGGGGCATAGAGCGGGAAAAGGACTGTGAGTTCAGAAGTCCTGCTCCAAAAGCCCCAGGGGAAAACATGAGCGGGTTGCAGGCCATAGAGGACCTTAAGAAGGACTTTAAAAATCAAATAAGAGAAGTGGAGGAAAAATTAGAAAGAGAAATGAGAAGGATGCAGGAAAAGTATGAAATGAGGGTCAACAGCCTGACTGAGGAAAACAACACCTTAAAAAATAGACTAGCTCAAATGGCAAAGGAGGCCCAAAAGGGCAATGAGGAGAAGAATGCCTTAAAAAGTCGAATTTGCCAGATGGAAAAAGAATCTCAAAAGTTCACTGAGGAGATTCATTCCTTCAGAGTTAGACTGGAGCAAATGGAAGCTAATGACTTTATGAGAAATCAAGATGCTGTTAAGCAGATCCAAACAAATGAAAGATTAGAAGGCAATGTGAAATATCTCATGGGAAAAACCACTGACCTGGAAAATAGATCCAGGAGAGACAATTTAAAAATTATTGGACTACCTGAAAGCCATGATCAAAGAAAGAACCTAGAAATCACCCTTCAAGAAATTCTCAAGGAAAACTGCCCTGATGTTTTAGATCCAGAGGGCAAAATAGAGGTTGAAAGAATCCACCGATCACCTCCTGAAAAAGATCCCAAAAAGAAAACTCCCAGGAATATTATAGCCAGGTTCCAGAATCCCCAGATCAAGGAGAAAATACTCCAAGCAGCCAGGAAGAAACAATTTCAATATTGTGGAAACACAATCAGAATAGCCCAGGACCTGGCAGCTTCTACACTGAGGGATCGAAGGGCATGGAATATGATATTCCAGAGGGCAAAAGAACTGGGAATGAACCCAAGGGTCACCTACCCAGCAAAACTGAGTATTTTGTTTCAGGGGAAAATATGGTCATTCAGTGGAATAGAGGACTTTCAAGCATTCTTGAGGAAAAAACCAGAATTGAATAGAAAATTTGACACCCAGACACAAGAAGGAAGAGATGCCTGAGAAGGTAATCAGGGAAAATAAATCAAAAGGAACTTATCAAAGTTGAACTATTTACATTCCTATATGGAAAAGCAATAACTGTGACTGATGATATCTTTCTCACTATGAAAATAATGGAAGAAGGGGGTGTGGTCATATGAATACATATGTGAATGTGTGTGTATATGGTTACAGTTATATATGGATAGAGGGCATAGGTTGAATTTGTTGGGAAGGAGAATACTCAAGGGATGAAATTATGAGGTGAGAGAGGAAAGTGGCAAGAGGAGATGGGGAGAGACAGGGTAGGGTAAACTATCCCATGTAGAAGAAGCAAGGGGAAGTGGTTGCAAAGGAGGGGGAGAATAAGGAAGGCTAAAAAGTCAAAACCACATTCACATTGAATTTGGTTCAGGGAGAAAATGACATACATACTAAATGGGATATCTCAACCTGCAGCAGGATAGGGGGAAGGGGATGGGAGGAGGGATGATGGATGGGAGGGCATCCTTGGGGTGAGGGGAGGTTGGAAGTACCCACTATAAAAGAGGGACAGGATCATGTAGGGAATGGACCAGGTGGGGGGTGGGATGAGTGGGAGGGAATTATAAGCAGCCTTGTACAATATATCTACTATGATAATGTTTTGCATAGCTAGACATGTACAACATATACTGAATTACTTATCTCCCAAGAGGGAATGGGTGACAAGGGAGGAAGGAAATGGATCTGAAATTCGAGGTCATAACATTAAATGTTTCAAATATATATAAATACTATTATTAATACTCTTTTGCTTGTAATAGGGAGATAAGATGTGCAGGCTTTGGGATGCAAAGACTCACCTTCCTCTAATGGAAAAGTCGATGGGGGTATGGGAGAAGGTATGGGAGAGAGCAGATTGGAGGAAGCCACATCTTGTGGGATTACTATTCTGGGAGGTTGGGTAGGGGAATAATGGGGGGAAAATGATTGTAACTCAAAATCTGGCGGAAATGAATGATGTAAAACAGATGTTAATAAGGCATTTGTTTAAGAAATAAAAAACAATAAGCCTTTGGGGGTAGGGGAGTAGAAAAGAAAGTCATCAACTAGCATTCATAGTATTCATCCATACACAAGGCTTTATGACAAAATTGGCCAGTTCAGCTTGGGACATATTGAAATTAAGATACCAGTGGGATACCCAAAAGAGATATACAGAGGTAAATAGAAATGTGGAATTGTACTTCACAAAAGATTGAATTTAATATTGGGATTAATTGACATACAGATGATAATTGATGATGAGATCATGGATGGAAAGATAATAGAAGGAAGATGACCTTGTATTGAGTCTAGAGTTATGGAAGGTATCCATATTTTAGAGGGTGAGACTTGGATGATAAACAAGTAAAAGAGACTAAGAAGGCCAGCCAGACAACATTTTGTTTTGTTTTGTTTTTAAAAAGATACAGACAACTTTGTCTAGGATTTTAGCACTGAGAAGAAAGATATCTAGGAGGAAAATTTGAGATGACAAGAAAGTAAAGGTTTTTTTAAGGAGTGATATGAGCATACCTTGAATCAGATGAAATGAAATATTGTGAAATTAAAATTAACTGGTTAAATATGGAAGATAAAAGAATATGGAAGAATCAAAAATAAAGGTTATAAGTATGGAAACAAGGGATGTTATGAACAGATATAGAAAATTAGGGAGAAATTTTGGGGATGAGAATTTTATTAGTTTCACTTTAATTATTTATACCAATGCCCTCCAAGTTTCTTTGACTACACATCCTGTCAGTAAAAAAAAGAGGGGGGTACTATATATATATATAAATATATGTATGTATGTAGGTATGTATATTAATATATACACACATAGAGATTCTTATCAACTACATATAATATTTTATTAACAATTCTTTTTTTTTTAAAGCAATTGGGGTTAAGTAACTTGCTCAAGGTTACACAGCTAGTCATTATTTATGTGTGGGTGCTCATTTTCTGAGGCTGGATTTGATCTCGGGTCATCCCAACTCCGAGGCTGGCGCTCTTAGTCACTGTGCCACCTAGCTGCCCCCTTTTTTAGGGCAATTGGGGTTAAGTAACTTGCCCAAGGTTACATGGCTAGGTTTTTGTTTGTGTGGATTAAGTGTCTGAGGCCGGCTCCGAACTCAGGTCCTTCTGACTCCAGGGCCGGCTCTCTATTCACTGCACCACCTAGCCTCCCCTTATTAACAATTCTATGTATTATACTTATGGAAATTATACGTTTTAATGAGATGAAGAGAAATATTATTTGATACTATGGTCAAGAGAGAACCACTGGAGTTTATTGAATAGTGCAATGAATTGACCAGACCTGAACTTTAGGAAAAATCACTTTGAAAAAGCAATATTAAGAATTTATTGGAGTAGAGAGAGACTTATGTAAGATGGACCAATTAGGAAACTTTTGCTAGAGTCCTAGCAAGAGGTACTGAGGGTCCTAATGATAGTGGGTGAATAGATAGAAGTTACTGGATATAATAGTTGTAGGAGAGAACCAAGAAGATTTGATATATGATTGTATATGTGGATTTGAGGGTGATGGAAAATGAGGAGCTGAAGATGACTTTGAGGTTGGAAAATCTGAGTGACTGGAAACAAGGTGGTACTGTTGGCCCCAGTGAGGAAATTTAAAAGATGGATGATTTGTTTATTTGTTTGGGGAGAAGGTAATGCAATAAAATCTGTGATCTAGTAACTATCCATGCTTTTTCAACCTGTGTGAATCACTCTATCCCATCCAAAATCATGGGGTCTATCTCACTACCCCTGGATACGTAGCCCATCATTGGAGAAGTACTTGCCAAAGGCATGAGGTGATCTAAGGGGCAGAGGATAAACACATAATTTTCCTAATTATACGTTATATTTTTGGATACTTGAGGGACCTAAGTGTCAGTGCCTGGCTTATAAGGGGGATTGTTAGAGACTTGAATAGCAGAAGAAGCATTAAAGCAAAGGTATGATTGCATTGGTAAAAAGTTCAACATTTGGATATAGTAGAAAGGGTTAGATTTACCCTTTCTTTTCACCCCCTGAATTATTTTTCATGCACTTACAGTCATATTGGCAAGGCCAGGGAGGAGCCCAGCAATCAATTTGGATACCACCAATTTAAACTGACTATTGTCAGTGCTGTTAACAAGGATAAAATTATATTTTAATAGAATGTGGCCATACTATAGACCATAAATTCACCTATAGTTATGGATAAAGAAAAATTAGAAGTGTGAATTATTTTAGAAAAATACTCCACATTTTATAGTCATAAGAAAAGGACAATGAAATTGTAGCTTCCATTGTTACTCTCATCCTTAGTATACTGTGGCTTATTTGAGATAATTAGCTGTATTAAATCATGAGCTAAAGACCCATTCAGTTCATTCTTTGTTGTGAGACCAAACGAGGTATATTTAAATCCAAAAGGGAAAGTAGTTAATTAAGACATAGAACAATATAAATAATAAGAAATGATTAATAGTAAATGTTTTCATGGCATCCATATACAAATAGATACAAATATATATATTCCAAGGGAATTATAATCAAATTAGTCTTTAATCTCTCTAATTCCCTAGCATAGTAGAAAAGGACATTGCAACTTCAGAACTCTTGTCCCCACTGAAAAATGCTTTGTTGTGGTACCACATGCTTCTTGGAAGTTCTTTCAGTAACCTCTGGGGCCAAGCTAAAGAATGGCTAAAATGTCTCACGGTATATCTGGAGTCATCAAGGATCAACTATTATTACTCTTGTGTTTGAAACATCATTGCTACACTGCACCAAATAGTCCTCTTATGTCTATCTTTCTGTCTTTCTGAATCTTTTCCTAATTTCTATCATGACTACTTAAGGTACCTGTTTTAATTATCTTCTCTTCACTTTCCCCATTTGTCTTGATCTTTGTAGTTTGGCAGATCTCATTTTCATCTTATCAAGGTGCACTTACCAATCAGATTCTTTCTTTAGTGATGTCACCATATAACAACTAGGCCAAGCATTGTGTGAGATGTAGGTCTAGTGAATTTCTCTAATGAGTAGCATTCCACCTTCCCCAAGCACTGTAGGAAATAAAATAATAAAGTGTTGCTCACCACTAGAAGCCAAATAGGGTGATAAGATATAATGTTTTGTCAGATGAATCCAGCTTTATTTATTTTTGTTGATTGAAGAAGAGAGTGAAAGACTCGGTGGAAGCAATGGTAAGGTTTCTGCAGAGTGGAGAAGGTAGATGAAGAAATGGAGAGACTTAGGTTCAAATCCCAACTAAGGTTGTTGTCTATGTAATCATGGGTGAGTCATTTAACTTTTCAAAGTTTCAGCTTCGACAAATATAAATGGGTATAATAATAATAAGTATAATACCTACACTGCCTATTTTCTGTATATGCTTATTGTGAGGAAAGTGCTTTGTAAACCTCAAAATGCCATACAGGGTGTCCCAAAAGTCTTAATGCAGATTTAAGTTTTAATAGCTTAAATAAGCTTTAAATGTCAAGATGTAATAGTTTAAAACTGCACTAAGACTTTCAGGACAATATGTATAAATATGTTATTAGTGAAAAAGATATCTTCAGGAGAAAAAGATGAATTAGCTTGATTTCTGATGAAATAAAACATTGAAGTAAAAATGCAAAACCATCAACTTGGAGCTAACATTATAAGAAACATTTACTAGACTTTATACTACACTGAATGTGGAATTGCCTCTTTATCGACAAACAGAGGCTGATGCTGCAGACTTTTCCAACAAAGAACAACATAATTATGCTCCAGGTTCTCATGCTGTGCTGGAGATGATGTTTTGCTTAATGTGTTACAAGTAGTTCTACAAATGATAATGTAACTAGCATGGTCTCTTGTATGGGAATTTATGCCAACTGAGCACAGATTGTTTTAAGATTTGTCCCATTTCCCTTCAAAAATGATCTTTAATGATATATGCAATTTCATTCTTAAAATGATGTTTTGAAAAAGAATTTTAGACACGGTGTTTTTTGCATCACTTCTCATCTTAGTTCTATGGCCAAGGAACCACAAGTCATGAGACTGGCAGGGGATGGTTCAGTTAAAGGATATAGCAATAGGTCCCTGTATCACCAGCAGGGTCCTATTGATTAAATTATTTTATATTCAATAGTAAGAGCCTTGGAACAAAGTTCCCCATAAGTATGGCTTGAGCAAAGGCAATAAACCCTGAAGTATCAGAGGAAACTAAGCAGCTGAATAATGAAAGCATGTAATTGAGATGCCTTTGGGAAGTCCTTATGTTATTAAGCTCAGGATATTGAACCAACATTTCTTCCAGAAAAAAAATGGTGATGATGATGATGATGATGATGATGATGATGGTGATGGCTCATCTTCCATGTTGTTAGTGGGAGGTAACAGTAAAATAGGAGAATGCTAAATGATGTAACATAGAACATAGGCTTCATGTAACCATTATGGTAGCTGTGTGGCCTTGTGAGACATTCCCTTATTTTTTTCTCTGATGGGCTTTTCTATAATTATTCAATTAAATGCTTCATAATGATAAATGAATTACTAGCAAAGCATTTTATCAGTTTCATCTGTGAGGTAAGACTAAGCCCATCTTAACAAAAGGCATCACATATTTAAAATCAAAAGATTAGAAAACCAGCGATCCCTCCAAAAATAGGCAAATTATGTGTTTATGTACATAAAACAAAGCATTAATAGCTTACGTCACTCCAGCAATCTATAAACACAACAAAAACAACATATTTGCTGCAAAACAAAACATGTCCTAGGAGTGCAAATAGAAACTCATCAACTCAA
The DNA here is from genome assembly GCA_011680675.1 of Gymnobelideus leadbeateri. Lineage (NCBI taxonomy): Eukaryota > Metazoa > Chordata > Mammalia > Diprotodontia > Petauridae > Gymnobelideus > Gymnobelideus leadbeateri. The sequence continues at coordinate 7,568 of WOXC01011736.1, forward strand.
TAATTACTGAACAACCTACCCAGAATGCTATAACATCAGCCTTTGTTGGTTATTGAAAATCCTTTTATTCAATCTCACACTCATGGCTTAGTCCTGAGTGGACACAAAATAAATACATGCATGGTGAAAATGTTAAATTAATGTTTGATTTCCAAATAGCAAATTGCTTTCTATTTAAAACACACCACCAACACAATAATGTGAAGAGCTATTGGTTAAAAAAATATGACATCTCGTATAACCCTGTTATTATTCTGCCTGGTTTTTCCATTCACCCTGCAGCTAAACTCCTTTATGTCTTTTATCCCCCAAGTAAAGCTGAACTCCTTGAGAGCAGAATCTGTCTTGTTTTCTTTCTCTATGATTCTTGCTCTCACAACAGTATTTGGCATTTAAGTGATTAAAGTACTTTTAAAATATATTAATTCAACCATTTATCATTCATCCTGTGTATAACTAAGTATGGCTTTCAAGTTGAAGAATTATATCAAAACATGGGTGATATCAAATTATATGGCTCTACTGAAAAACATAGTTACTTCATTTTAAGGCATCTTTCTCTAATAATGTAAAAAATGTCACTTGAATTTCATATGTATAAAATTCTCTGTGTGAACAAAGGGAAAACAAATAAATATTGAAATCTTTGGGCTTGAACCCTGATGTCAGATAGATCCCGTGGATGAAGGCAGTACTTGTAAATCCCTTTGTCTTCCAGGCAAGGCACATTGAGCTAGAGGCTATTAAAGAGGAAGTTAAGACTATACTTACATGCTTAGAGACTGAAGGGAATTTTGAAGTCAAAGCTTAACCAAAAGAACACATTACCAAGATCCTTATGAACTTTCAGAACTGCTAAATGGACCATCACATATTTGGAAAGTATCCTAATAAGATCCCCAGGCAATGTTAATAAAACCTAGAGCCTATCATCCTAAGGAGCCTCACCAAAAAAAAAAAAAAAAAAAAAAAAAAAAAAAGAAAGAAAGAAAGAAAGAAAAAGAAAGGTTGACAGACTTTCTCAGAGTTTATAATGAACAAATCAACAACCCACAAAACTACTTTTGTAATAAGGAGACATTATTGACCAATAGAAAAGGTTGACAATAGGAACATACCATTGTATTTGTCAAGGGGAAATGAAAATGGTTCATTTACCTTTGGATGGAGTTTATGAAAAAGCTACAATTCAAGGATAAACTCAAAGGACTCTCCATGGGCTACATCCTCAGGAATTTGCATAATAATAAGTCAACAAAGAAACATAAAACAAGCTTCTGAGCCACATGAATTTATCTATGGAAACAGAGGTATTAAAGAGGGCGATTCAAGACCAAGACATGACCAGCAGAAACTACAGAAAAGTTATGTTTAAGGAACATGCATTAAGTAATCAGTGCAGTATATGTAAGGAAGCAGGAGAAATTCTGTTACACACAACTCCAAGCTGCAAGAAGAAAATGAGCATCTACTGCATACCCAGAAAAAGATAATCTAGTGACTAGAATTAAGAAATGGACCTATGGTTTCATTGGTATTGAGAACTCACATGAGGAAACCTCCTCTACCAATGGAGGTTAGCACCTTTTTGCAAACTGTAGACTATGAGAGCTGTCCAGATAGTACTGAGAAATTAGATAATTTTCCCCTAGTCACACAGCTAATATGCATCAGAAGTGGGACGTGAACCCTAGTCTTCCTGGCTGACTCTATAGCCACTGTTTTATGCTGCTTAACTAGAATAATGTATCAGAAACTTGTCATCTTTCATGTACTAACAGATCACAAATCCCTATACTACAAATACAGACATAAAATGTACTTGAGAACTTAACCAATACACTATGATGAAACTGGACCATTATTGCAAATAAACTATTGGCTACAATCAACTTAGGATAACATTCATCCATAAAAACTTAAGAGCAATTTAAAAACCATAATTTCAGATACTCATAATCTATATGCTGTATAAAACAAAAAATATTTCAAATTTTAGGCACCTAGAAGAGTAAATATTTGTTAAATTAAATTTCCTTGAGGTATAAATATGGGGACTGTATAACATTAGGATAGAGATTGTTTCCTTTTAGTAGCTTATACTCTGGCATTAGGAAGGTGGAAGGGCAACTGTGGGACTTGACATTATGAACAACAGGGGGAAGGAAGATGACTTTAGTCCAACAGAGCAAAAGTTGTAAGAAAACCCAGCCAGGTCTCAAGGTCTAGTGAGCTAGGGGGAGAAAAGACAGAGGAAAGACTTGGGAATTATCTGCAGCACAGATGGGCAGGGAGGAAAAGGTGAGAGATATTCCAGTAGTCACTGAAAAAAAAACAGCTATAATTAGTATAAATTATGATATTATATGTATGAAAGCTAGCAGGTACACCTGTTAGAATTAGCAAAGCTTGAGAAACTCTGAACATCACCAGTGATTTTAGTGTTAGGTATTTATGTTAGACCATTATTTCAATGCTTCTGTGAAATGGTGTATAGAGAAAACATAAAGCAGGAGGGGGACAGTGAGGTATGTTCATTTCCCTTGCCACACATAATCAATGAGCAAGATAGTTGAGCTGCAGTCATAAATATTCCTCCTCCTCTCCCTTTCCCCCATACTAGTATGATTTGGAGACAAGCCTGTATTCTAATCTTTGCTCTACTATTTACTGACAATCTAAGTTTCCTTATCTGTAGAACAAGAAGGATGGATTTGATGACCTCTAACATACATTCTGGTTCTCAATCCATGATGCTATGTTCTCGGGGCTTCACTGTGTGGGATTGGATATTAGGAATTATTTGAGAAAATGCAGGTCCTTATTGACCACAGCAGAACAGAAGGGGAACTTTTCTCTTAAAGAATTCTTAGCTGCATTAGAAAATTTTTGATACCAAAACCAGAAGTTTTACCTGGAAATATAGAAACAAATCTAGTTTCTCCTCTCCCTTTCCTGCCTCAAAGGCTCCCTTTTATTTGCTCTCCCAACAATCAAGGAACTTACACTTAGTCTGTATACCCTATTTTGGGAGGAAAAGACAAAAGCCATGCATCCTTCTAAGATTCCTGATCATATATGAAATATCTGTACACTTTTTATTACATTGTTGACATGTTCATATTTATAATTATAAAATAACATGTTCACATATGTGCTTTGAGTCTTTTCTTGTATTATCTGACTTGATCCTCCACTCCCATTTGTAGGACAGCTATTAGATTGTGAGTTTCTTGAGGGTAGGTTTGCCTTTCTTTGTATCCACAATACTTAGCACAGTGATTGGCACATAGTAGATGCTTAATAAATATTTATTGACTCACACTACCATTATCCGTATTTTATACAAGGAGACTGAAGTTTATAGAAATTAAATGACTTATCCAAAGTCATATCACTAATGCATAATGGCTGAGGTAAGATTGAAACCCAGGTTTCCGTGGTTGCCATCCCCAAATGGTCTTTCCACTGTACCACAATGATATAATGCAATCTTTTTTTGTTGTTGTCTTTTTGGAGGGGGGAAGGCAGGGCAATTGGGGTTAAGTGATTTGCCCAAGGTCATATAGCTAGTAAGTGTGTCAAATGTCTGAGGCCAGATTTGAACTCAGGTCCTCCTGACTCCAGGGCCAGTGCTGTATTCACTGCACCACCTAGCTGCCCCATATAATGCACTTTCACTTCAAAAACTTGTTCTTTAGTTTGATTATGGCTTGATGATTTCCAAAGCCACTTCTAGCTTTAAATCCTATCACATGTGAAAAGTATGTCAGTTACATTGATAAATCCAAACTATTGACAAAAATGTTGAATAGGAAAGGGCCAAGAAAAAATACCATTAGAGAACTCTGCAAAGCTGACATCAATCTTCTAATCAGATCTTTCTGAGTCTGCTTATTAAACCAACTGTAAATCCATCTGGCTAAGGTATCACTGAGTCTACCATTTTCCATCTTGCTCATTCAAGTATCATAATGAAAATTTGCAGATACCCTGCTGAAAACCAGACAAATTGAATCTACATATTGAATCAATGGCATTTATCATATTTGCTGTTCATAAAACATTTATCATATCATATAGTGCTTTTCTTCATTGTATTATCTGGGAGTTTTTCTCTCTTCCTCCTAATTTTCAGTTTAGAATCCTCTTTATCTTTAATTGCCCAGATCCCTAACAAATACACTCTTCCCAAGTAATCTTAAGGTTTATTTGCCCATTATCACAAAACTTCTTCCTTTAGTAAGGAATAGAAATATCATAATGGTTTGTAGAGCTGAACAGAGGTATTGCATACAGGCGTTCCTCTCTCCTTTACCAGACAGTAATTGTAAGCAACTACTCTGTGCACTTAGTTAACTAGCCTTGTCTTATTTCACTGTGCTTATATGCAGTGAAATATATATGCATATATAGGGTGTCCTAAAAGTATTAATACAACTTTAAGCCTGAATCGATTAACACTAAGACTTTTAGGACACCTCATGTATACATTATGCACATATATATGTATATACACATATATATGTATATGTACCCACACATACACATATATACACATAGACACATATGCATATATGCACATACATACATGCACTGCATATACACAAAATGTAATTATATACACGCCTATGTATATATATGCCCTTTATGTATACATACACTAATATGTATATATGTACATACATTTGTGAGTGTATTGCTTAATGATCATGGTTATATTTAACAGTTATCAGAGAATAAATTGTTAAAGGCACTTCTTTTTACCTGCTCATAGTGATTTATTTACGTCCTGAGGGAATGTGGGAATAGGAAAAATTAATGAATATTAGTGAGAATTTGTATCATCCATTGGGATACTTTGCTTTCTTTGTGTGTTTAGTGATTGCATTAAAATGTGAATTTTATTGGTGTCTTTATTTGATTTCTCATATTAAATTCAGCTTAAGTTTTGGGCTTTTGCATTTCTTTCATAGCCTTGCTGTCTGCCTGAAAAATGTGATTTCTAAAGCAGGTGCAGTAATATTATAGGAGCCAAGGAGCTTATTAAAAGTGGGCTAAAGATATCTTGTGGGGAAGTGAACTATAAGGAGATTTTAAAGAAATTTTGGAGTTAGGCCAAGCAAACAATCATGTTCTGTAAGCAGAAACTTAAAATCGATGCCCTACTTCCTAGGCAGCTGATTAGGAAATGATAAGATAAAGCCTAATGAGATCATCTATTTCTATGTTGCATGTGGCAGAATGGTAAGTTATATAAGGGACGACACATGCTATACTTTGAGAAAGATGCTACTAGGCTTATTTATTTATAATTTCAAAATACTCAAGTTTATTTTTCTCAGAATTTCAAGTGTGATGGCTTAGAAGGATGATAGTTTAGGACTTGATAACCAGTCTGTCACTAAGGGCTTGCTATGTTATCCATATTTATATATGAGTGTAAATTACATCCTCTGGTTTTATCGGATTTTTTTCCTCTGAGTCACACAAATTCCAGTTGCAAAATTTAATGGTGAATGCAACCCAAGGTGTCACTGAAAAATACCTTATACTACTTTGACACCTATTTATTTTTAATCTAATTCAAGAGCAATTCAATCTGTATCCATTTGATAATCTTAGTTCTAACAGAGATCTTTTAAAGAAACATTAAGGTCATGTAATTTAGTAAAAATGTTTTCTTTATACCAGCATTTTTTTTTTGTTTTTACATATTTAAAACTGGAAAAGGATATAGTAAATGACTATTAATTCAATAACTTTTAGAACTTTTAGGACTTTATTTTATTGGGGAAAAGAATCTGGTCAAAATTTTCTAACATAGCCTTGAAATCAGTAGATGAGTGATTTGTATATAAAATTGGAGTAAACAAATATGTCTTACCAGAAACCACATATAAACTATGCACAAGCATGGGCAGTATTTAAAAGGTGCCATTTTGCCTAAGAACTTCTTTGTCATATATCTTTCACTTCGTCATCTATCTTTTCACTTTCAACCCCATTGCAAAACACACAACCCTGTCTTAGGGAACTAGGAAAAAAATGTCTGAATTCTTTGTTTAACTTTGATGAGTCAGTAATTTCATCTATATAGGTTTTCCTTCTAATGCCAAACGTTTTACCTTTTCATCCTCTTCAGCTCTTGGCTATGTTCTCATGTTAATTCCACACAAATAATCCATTCAATGTGCAGGACCCTTTCTCCACAGCAGTAGGATTTTTTTTTTTCCTTGAGAATTTCTTTTTTTTTTTAATTAAACAAATGCTTTATTAACTTCTGGTTTACATCATTCATTTCCACCAGATTATGAGTTACATTTTTCCCCTATTTTTCCCTACCCACCACCCCAGAATAGCAGTCCCACTAGATATCCCCTCATCCAATCTGCTCTCTCCCATATCTTCTCCCATACCCCCTTCGACTTTGCCATAGGGCAAGGTGAATCTCTGGGCCCCAATGCCTGGACATCTTATGAAACATTTAATTTTAAAACTTCGATTTTCAGATCCATTCCCTTTCTCCCTTGTCACCCACTCCCTCTGAGAAGATAAGCAACATGTGTTGTACATGTATAGCTATGCAAAACATCACCATAGTACATATATTGTAAAAGATTGCTTATATTTCCCTCCCACCCATCTCACCTCCCACCTGGTCCATTCCCTACTTTGATCCTGTCCCTCTTTGATAGTGGGTACTTCTAACCTCCCCTCCCCCCAGAATGCCCTCCCCTCCATCATCCCCCCTCTCATCCTCCTTTCCACTACTCAGGAGAGTGAGTGAGGGTAAGATATTCCATTTAGTATGTATGTGATTCTCTCCTTGAGCCAACTTCAGTGAGAATATGCTTTTGCCTTTTTGCCTTCCTGTTCTTCCCCTCCCCTACAACTACTTCCCCTTGCCTCTTCTACATGAGATAGTTTACCCTACCCTGTCTCTCTCCATCTCCTCTTGCCACTTTTCTCTCTCACCTCTTGACTTCACCCCTTAAGAATCATCCCTTCCTTGGGGTGGCTAGGTGGCGCAGGGAGCAGAGCACTGGCCCCGGAGCCAGAAGGACCTGAGCTCGGATCCGGCCCTAGACACCCAACACACAAACAAAAACCCAGCTGTGTGACCCCGGGCAAGTCACTCAACCCCAATTGTCCTCCAAAAAAAAAAGAATCATCCCTTCCCATCAAATTCAACCTGTGCCCTCTGTCCATGTATACCTGTGAACATATGCCATGTACCCTTCTTCAATTATTTTCATAATGAGAGAGGTTTCATCAAACACAGTTATTGTTTTTCCATGTAGGAATGTAAATAGTCCAACTTAGATAAGTTCCTTTTGATTTCTTTTCCTTGATTACCTTCTCAAGCATCTCTTGCTTCTTGTGTCTGAATGTCAAATTTTCTATTCAACTCTGGTTTTTTCATCAAGAATGCTTGAAAGTCCTCTATTCCACTGAATGACCATATTTTCCCCTGTAACAAGATACTCAGTTTTGCTGGGTAGCTGACCCTTGGCTTCAATCCCAGCTCTTTTGCCCTCTGGAATATCATATTCCATGTTCTTCGATCCCTCAGTGTAGAAGCTGCCAGGTCCTGGGTTATTCTGATTGTGTTTCCACAATATTGAAATTGTTTCTTCCTGGCTGCTTGTAGTATTTTCTCCTTGATCTGGGAGTTCTGGGACCTGGATATAATATTCCTGGGAGTTTACTTTTTGGGATCCTTTTCAGGAGGCGATCTGTGGATTCTTTCAACCTCTATTTCCCCCTCTGGGTCTAAAACCTCAGGGCAATTTTCCTGGAGAATTTCTTGAAGGATGATTTCTAGGTTCTTTCTTTGATCATGCCTTTCAGGTAGTCCAATAATTTTTAAATTATCTCTCCTGGATCTATTTTCCAGGTCAATGGTTTTTCCCATGAGATATTTCACATTGCCTTCTATTCTTTCATTTGTTTGGATCTGTTGAATAGTATCTTGATTTCTCATAAAGTCACTAGCTTCCATTTGCTCCAGTCTAACTCTGAAGGAATGAATCTCCTCAGTGAGCTTTCGAGATTCTTTTTCCATCTGGCAAATTCGACTTTTTAAGGCATTCTTCTCCTCATTGCCTTTCTGAGCCTCTTTTGCCATTTGAGTTTGTCTATTTTTTAAGGTGTTGTTTTCCTCAGTCAGGCTTGTTGACCCTCATTTCATACTTTTCTTGCATCTTTTTCATTTCTCTTCCCAAATTTTCCCCCACTTCTCTTATCTGCTTCTTAAGGTCCTCTATGGCCTGTAGCCAGCTTGTATTTTCATTTGGGGCTTTTGGTGCAGGAGTTCTGACCTCACAGTCCTCCTCCATGCTTTGAGCCTCTTTGCCCCTAAAATAGGAGTCCAATGTTGAACTTTTCTGTTTGTTTCATTTGACTAGGCATGTTGCCACTTAATTACTTGATTTTTTGGGCTTGTTGCCACAGTAGGACTCTGCCACCAGACAGGGGAGCTTCCGCCCAAACATGGGGTCTTCACAACTTCCACCAGTTGTGTGGCCTCTGTAAAGCCTCCACCCACTCTGGCAAGTTGGATACCCACCCCAAACTTCCCCCCCACACCACAATCCCAATCCAGGCAGTTTAAAGCAAGAGCAATTAACCCCCAGACTGATTGCTGGATCTCCCTACAGTTCGCAGACCAGGAGCTAGAGCCACTACTGATGCTGCAAAATGGCTTCTGTGCAGCTGTTTCTTCAGCAGCTTTTCGCCCCCAGGGGAGGAAGCCAATGCGTTCTCCAAATACTGGTCCCAAAGTCCATAGGGCACTAACCTCTCACTTTGTCCTAGGCATATCTGTGCTGATAATTCTGGAATCACCACAGTTGCTGGTGTTCTGGGGTCCCTCCAGCAGGCTGAAGGTCCGGCCGCCCTGGGGCTAAAACCGAGGACCTGGGCTCAGCTCTGCATGCTGTGCTGTCGGTTCCCAGTGTGCTCTGCTGCCTGCTCTCAGAGCACTGTGCTGGCTGCTCCCTGCAGGGCTGCTGGGCTATCCTCAGCAGGAGGTTAGCTTCTCTGTGCTGTTCTGTGGGTGCTGTGGCTCCAGAAGTTGTTCGGAGCTCCCTTTCACATTGCTTGAAATTTGTGTGGGGCAGAGCACATTGGAAATGCTGTTTCTACTCTGCCATCTTGGCTCCGCCCCCCAACAGTAGGATTTTAATCTGGGAAGAGGTTAATCTATGAATTTGGACAAAGAAAAAAAAATACACCTTAATTTCAGTGTAATTGGTTTCCTTTTAAAACTTAGGTTTTTTTTTTACTTGTGAATCAAAGAAAAATTCAGATGTACAAAAGGATCCATGATATCCTTTATGCTGCTTTTGGTGTGCAATTTTACATATGCTATAACTTATTCAAACCTGTACTACTTTTTTTTTTATTTTAAACAAATACTTTATTAACTTCTGTTTTACATCATTCATTTCCGCCAGATTTTGAGTTACAATCATTTTCCCCCCATTATTCCCCTACCCAACCTCCCAGAATAGCAGTCCCACAAGATATCGCTTCCTCCAATCTGCTCTCTCCCATACCTTCTCCCATACCCCCATCGACTTTTTCATTAGAGGAAGATGAATCTTTGTGTCCCAATGCCTGCACATCTTATCTCCCAATTATAGGCAAAAGAGTATTAATAATAGTATTTATATATATATTTGAAACATTTAATGTTATGACCTTGAATTTCAGATCCATTTTCTTCCTCCCTTGTCACCCATTCCTTCTTGGGATATAAGTAATTCAGTATATGTTGTACATGTCTAGCTATGCAAAACATTATCATGGTAGATATATTGTACAAGGCTGCTTATAATTCTCTCCCACTCATCCCACTCCCCACCTGGTCCATTCCCTACATGATCCTGTCCCTCTTCTATAGTGGGTACTTCCAACCTCCCCTCCCCCCAAGGATGCCCTCCCATCCATCATCCCTCCTCTCATCCCCCTTCCCTCTATCCTGCTGCAGGCTGAGATATCCCATTTAGTATGTATGTCATTTTCTCCCTGAACCAAATTCAATGTGAATGTGGTTTTGCCTTTTTAGCCTTCCTTATTCTCCTCCTCCTTTGCACCCACTTCCCCTACATGAGATAGTTTACCCTACCATGTCTCTCCCCATCTCCTCTTGCCACTTTCCTCTCTCACCTCATAATTTCATCCCTTGAGTACTCTCCCTTCCCAACAAAATCAACCTATGCCCTATCCATATATAACTGTAACCATATACACACACATTCACATATGTATTCATAGACCACACCCCCTTCTTCCATTATTTTCATAGTAGGAAGATATCATCAGTCACAGTTATTG
>WOXC01011737.1:0-67500 GCA_011680675.1 Gymnobelideus leadbeateri
ATATGCACAATTGTACTGATGGTTTTCCTAATATTAAACCATCCTTGAATTCCTGAAATAAATCCTACCTGTTCAAAATGTATTATTCTTGTGATAAGTTGTTGGAATCTTTTGGCTAATATTTTATTTAAAATTTTTGCATCTAAATTCATGAGGGAAGGGGGCGGAGCCAAGATGGCGGAGTAGAAACAGCTCATCCAAGCCTCTCTGCCCCCAGATTCTCCACAAACTATGTAAAAAAGGACTCTGAAAATCTTCTGGAGCCCCAGCACCCACAGAACGACACAGAGAAGCTAACCTCCCGCTGAGGACAGCCCAGCACCCTGCAGGAAGGACCAGCGCAGTGGTCTGGGAACCTGCAGCCCGCAGAGCACAGGAGCGGAGCCGAGGCCAGGTCCACGTGAGCCGAGGTTTTAGCCCCAGGGCGGCAGGGCCAGCAGCCGGCTGGAGGAACCCCAGAACACCAGGAACTGTGGAGACGCCATAATTATCAACATAGACTTGCCTAGGACAAAGTAAGAGGTTAGTGTCCTATGGACTTTGGGACCTGTATTTGGGGAATGCGTCAGCTCCCTCCCCTGGGGCTAGAAGCCGCTGAGGAGACACGCCATTTTGTAGTTTTCAGAGGCAGCTCTGGCTCCCAGCCTACAAATCGTGGGGAGATCCAGCGATCAATCTTGGGGGGTAATCGCTCTTGCTTTAACCTCCCTGGATCTGGATTGTGATCTAGGGTGGAAGTTGTGGGTGGGTTTATAGCTTGCCAGAAACGGAAGTTGCCCCCACACGTTCGGGACGAAAATTCCTCTATCTGGCCTTAAAGCCATAGTGTGGCAACAAGCCCAAAAGTCAAGCAATTAAGTGGCAACATGCCAAGGCAAAGGAAACAGAAAAATGCAACCCTAGACTCCTATTTTGGGGGCATAGAGCGGAAAAGGACTGTGAGGTCAGAAGTCCTGCTCCAAAAGCCCCAGGGGAAAATATGAGCGGGTTGCAGGCCATAGAGGACCTTAAGAAGGACTTTAAAAATCAAATAAGAGAAGTGGAGGAAAAACTGGAAAGAGAAATGAGAAGGATGTAGGAAAAGTATGAAATGAGGGTCAACAGCCTGACTGAGGAAAACAACACCTTAAAAACAGACTAACTCAAATGGCAAAGGAGGCCCAAAAGGGCAATGAGGAGAAGAATGCCTTAAAAAGTCGAATTTGCCAGATGGAAAAAGAATCTCAAAAGTTCACTGAGGAGATTCATTCCTTCAGAGTTAGACTGGAGCAAATGGAAGCTAATGACTTTATGAGAAATTAACATGCTGTTAAGCAGATCCAAACAAATGAAAGATTAGAAGGCAATGTGAAATATCTCATGGGAAAAACCACTGACCTGGAAAATAGATCCAGGAGAGACAATTTAAAAATTATTGGACTACCTGAAAGCCATGATCAAAGAAAGAACCTAGAAATCACCTTCAAGAAATTCTCAAGGAAAATTGCCCTGATGTTTTAGATCCAGAGGGCAAAATAGAGGTTGAAAGAATCCACAGATCACCTCCTGAAAAAGATCCCAAAAGAAAACTCCTGGGAATATTATAGCCAGGTTCCAGAATTCCCAGATCATGGAGAAAATACTACAAGCAGCCAGGAAGAAGCAATTTTAATATTGTGGAAATACAATCAGAATAGCACAGGACCTGGCAGCTTCTACACTGAGGGATTGAAGGGCATGGAATATGATATTCCAGAGGGCAAAAGAGCTGGGATTGAAGCTAAGGGTCACTTACCCAGCAAAACTGAGTATTTTGTTTCAGGGGAAAATATGGTCATTCGGTGGAATAGAGGACTTTCAAGCATTCTTGAGGAAAAAAACAGAGTTGAATAGAAAATTTGACATCCAGACGTAAGAAGTAAGAGATGCCTGAGAAGGTAATCAGGGAAAAGAAATCAAAAGGAACTTATCAAAGTTGAACTATTTACATTCCTATATGGAAAAGCAATATCTGTGACTGATGATATCTTTCTCACTATGAAATAATGGAAGAAGGGGGTGTGGTCATATGTATACATATGTGAATGTGTGTGTATATGGTTACAGTTATATATGGATAGAGGGCATAGGTTGATTTTGTTGGGAAGGGAGAGTACTCAAGGGATGAAATTATGAGTTGAGAGAGGAAAGTGGCAAGAGGAGATGGGGAGAGACATGGTAGGGTAAACTATCTCATGTAGGGGAAGTGGGTGCAAAGGAGGGGGAGAATAAGGAAGGTTAAAAAGGCAAAACCACATTCATTGAATTTGGTTCAGGGAGAAAATGACATACATACTAAATGGGATATCTCAACCTGCAGCAGGATAGGGGAAGGGGGATGAGAGGAGGGATGATGGATGGGAGGGCATCCTTGGGGGGAGGGGAGTTTGGAAGTACCCACTATAGAAGAGGGACAGGATTATGTGGGGAATGGACCAGGTTGGGGGTGGGATGAGTGGGAGGGATTTATAAGCGGCCTTGTACAATATATCTACTATGATAATGTTTTGCATAGCTAGACATGTACAACATATACTGAATTACTTATCTCCCAAGAGGGAATGGGTGACAAGGGAGGAAGGAAATGGATCTGAAATTCGAGGTCTTAACATTAAATGTTTCAAATATATATATAATACTCTTATTAATACTCTTTTGCTTGTAATTGGGAGATAAGATGTGCAGGCATTGGGACACAAAGATTCACCTTCCTCTAATGGAAAAGTCGATGGGGGTATGGGAGAAGGTATGGGAGGGAGCAGATTGGAGGAAGTGATATCTTGTGGGACTGCTATTCTGGGAGGTTGGGTAGGGGGAATAATGGGGGGAAAATGATTGTAACTCAAAATCTGGCGGAAATGAATGATGTAAAACAGAAGTTAATAAAGTATTTGTTTAAAAAAAAATAAATTCATGAGGGAAATTGGTCTATAATTTTCTTTCTCTGTTTTATCTCTTCCTGATTTAGGAATCCGTACCATATTTATGTCATAGAAAGAATTTGGTAGAACTCTTTCTTCACTAATTTTCCCAAATAGTTTCTAGAGTGCTGGAATCAATTGTTCTTTAAATGTTTGATAGAATTCACTAGTGAACCCATCTGGCACTGAAGATTTTTGCCTAGGGAGTTCATTGATGGCTTGTTTATTTCTTTTTCTGAGATGGGGTTATTTAGGTAATTCACTTCCTCTTAGATTAATCTGGGCAACTTGTAATTTTGTAGATATTCATCCATTTCACTATATTGTCATATTTATGTGCATACCATTATGAAAAATAATTCCTCATTATTTTTTTGATTTCCTCTTCATTGGAGGTACATTCACCCTTTGCATTTTTGATACTCATAATTTGATTTTCTTCTTTCTTTTTTATCATATTGACTAAGGGTCTATCAATTTTATTTTTTTTTCATATAACCAGCTCTTAGTTTTATTTATTAATTCAATAATTTTCTTACTTTCAATTTTATTAATATCGCCTTTGGTTTCCAATATTTCTAATTTAGTACTAAATTGGGGATTTTCATTTTGTTCTTTTTCTAGCTTTTTCAATTGCATGTCCAATTCATTCAACTCACTTCTCTCTGCTTTAATTAGGTATGCACTCAGGGATCTAAAACTTCCCCTAAGAACTGCCTTTAATGTATCCCACAGATTTTGGTATGTTGTCTCATTATTATCATTCTATTGAATGAAAATATTGATTGTTTCTATAATTTCTTTTTTGGCCAACCCATTCTTTAGGATTAAATTGTTTAATTTCCTATTAGCTTTTAGTCTATCTTTCCAAGGCCTTTTATTGCACATAATTTTATTGCATAAATATCTGAGGATGATGCATTTAATATGTCTGCCTTTCTGCACTGAATTGAAGAGTTTTATGCCCTAGTACATGGTCTATTTTTGAGGATGTACCAAGCACTGCTGAGTAGAAAGTAAATTCCTTTTTATCCCCATTCAGTTTTCTCCAGAGAGCCATCATATCTAGTCTCTCTAAAATTCTAGTAACCTCCTTAACTTCTTTCTTGTTTATTTTGAGTTTAGATTTATCAAGTTCAGAAAGGGGGAGGTTAACGTCCCCCAGTAGTATAGTTTTGCTATTTCTTCCTCTAATTCCTTTAACTTCTCCTCTAGGAATTTGAATGCTATACCACTTGGTGCATATATATTAAGTAATGATTTTGCTTAATTTTCAATGGTGCCATTAAGCAGGATATAGTTTCCTTCCTTATCTCTTTAAATTGGATCTATTTTTTTTCTTTTGCTTTATCAGAGATAAGTATTGCTACCATTGCATTTTTTACTTTAGCTGAGGCATAATAAATTCTACTCCAACCTTTTACCTTTACCCTATGGGTAACCCTTTGTTTCAAATATATTTCTTGTAGACAGCATATTATAGGATTGTGGTTTTCATTCCATTCTGCTATCCACCTCTGTTTTATGAGAGAGATCATCCCATTCACATTCACAGTAATGATGAATATTTGTTTTTTCCCCTTCATCCTATTCCCTCCCCTGATTATGTTTTTATTTCTTCCATCTTCCTTCCCCTCCTTGAAATTTTCCTTTTTCAATGCCCCCTCCCTCAGTGTTCCTACCTGGTCAACCCCTTTTTATCCTACCCTCTCCACTTACTATTATTTCCCTCCCCTCTAATCAAGCTCTTTATTCTCCTCCTTTTCAACCACCCCTTACACTTCCAGTACCTATAGGACACAATAAAATTTTATACTTATCAGAGTAAGTTACTCCTTATTTGACTCCAAACCAAAGAGAGTAAATTTCAAACAGTGCTCCTCTCCCTCCCTCCTTTTACACTATTTAATGAATTTATATGTCTCTTCACATTAGAATTTTAAACTTCACTGATTAAGTTGATCCCTCTTTGAACCAGAAGCAGTGAGAATAGTGTTGAAGTGATGTTCCTTGGGGAGCGGAGCCAAGATGGCGGAGTAGAATCCGGACTTCTAAGTTGCTCTACCCCTAGACCACCTCCAAACCATGTAAAAGGGGACTCTGAACAACCTTTGTAGCCCCAGCACCCACAGAGTGACACAGAGAAGCTAACCTCATGCTGAGGAGAGCCCAGCAGCCCTGCAGGGAGAGGACAGCACAGTGCATGGGGAACCAACAACAAAGAACTCTGGGAACCAAGCACAGGCCCACGTGAGCCTCAGGTTTAGCCCCAGGGCAGTGGGCCAGCAGCTGGCTTGAGGGAGCACAGAACACCAAGAGCTGTGGCTATTCCCGAATTATGAACACAGACATGCCTAGGACAAAGTGAGAGGTAAGTGCCCTATGTACTTTGGGACCAGTATTTGGGGAACGAATTGGCTTCCTCCCCTGGGGGCTAGAAGCCACTCAGGAGACTCACCATTTTGCAGTTTTAGTGGCGGCTCCAGCCCCTGGCCGGCAAACTGTAGGGAGATCCAGTGATCAGTCTTGGGGGTTAATTGCTCTTGCTTTAACTTGCTTATATTTGGATTGTGATCGGGGTGGGGGGGCCTGCGGTGGGCATCCAACTTGCCTGAATCAGAAGTTGTGAAGACCCCAACATTGTGGACAGAAGATCTCCTGTCTGGTGGCAGAGTCCTACTGTGGCAACAAGCCCAAAAGTCAAGTAATTAAGTGCCAAAGTGCTGAGGCAAAGGAAAGAAAATAAACAGAAAAATGAAACATTAGACTCCAATTTGGGGGGCAAAGAGGATGTAAGCATGGACCAGGAGGAAGAGTGTGAGGTCAGAAATCCTGTTCCAAAAGCCCCAAAGGAAAATATGAGTGGGTTACAGGCCATAGAGGGCCTTAAGAAGGACTTTAAAAATCAAATGAGAGAAGTGGAGGAAAAATTGGAAGAGGAATGTGAAGGATGCAGGAAAAATATGAAATGAGGGTCAATATCTTGACTGAGGAAAATAACACCTTAAAAGTAGATTAACTCAAATGGAAAAGGAGGACCAAAAGGGTAATGAGGAGAAGAATGCCTTAAAAAGTTGACTTTGCCAGATGGAAAAAGAATCTCAGAAGCTCACTGAGGAGATTCATTCCTTCAGAATTAGACTGGAGCAAGTGGAAGCTAATGACTTTACGAGAAATCAAGATGCTGTTAAACAGATCCAAACAAATGAAAGGATAGAAGGAAATGTGAAATATTTCATGGGAAAAATCACTGACCTGGAAAATAGATCCAGGAGAGATAATTTTAAAAAATATTGGACTACCTGAAAGCCATGATCAAAGAAAAAACCTAGAAATCACCCTTCAAGAAATTCTGAAGGAATATTGCCCTGATGTGTTAGACTCAGAGGCAGAAATAACCATTGAAAGAATCCACATATCACCTCCTGAAAAGGATCCCAAAAAGAAAACAACCAGGAATATTATAGCCAGGTTCCAGAATTCCCAGATCAAAGAGAAAGTACTACAAGCAGCCAGGAAGAAACAATTTCAATATTGTGGAAACACAATCAGAATAGCCCAGGACCTGGCAGATTCTACACTGAGGGATCCAAGGGTATGTAATATGATATTCTACAGGGCAAAAGAGCTGGGATTGAAGCCAAGGGTCACCTACTCAGCAAAACTGAGTATCTTGTTTCAGGGGGAAATATGGTCATTCAGTGGAATAGAGGATTTTCAAGCATTCTTGTGGAAAAAATCAGAGTTGAATAGAGAATTTGACATCCAGACACAAGAAGCAAGAGATGCCTGAGAAGGTAATCAGGGAAAAGAAATCAAAAGAAACTTATCAAAGTTGACCTATTTGCATTCCTACATGGAAAAACAATAACTATGACTGATGAAACTTTTCTCAGTATGAAAATAATAGAAGAAGGGTACATAGGCATATGAATGCATATGTGAATGTGGGTATATATGTTTACAGTTATACATGGATGGAGGGCATAGGTTGAATTTTTTGGGTAGGGATGATACTTAAGGGGTGAAATTATGAGATGAAAGAGGAAAGTGGCAAGAGGAGATGGGGAGAGACAGGGTAGGGTAAATTATCTCATGTTGAAGAAGTGAGGGGAAGTGGCTGCATGGGAGGGGTAGAACAGAAAGGCAAAAAGGCAAAATCATATTGTCATTGAATTTGGATTAGGGAGAGAATGACATACATACTAAATGGGATATCTCAATCTGCAGCAGACTAGGGGGCAGGGGGATGCAAGGGAGGATGATGAAGCGGAGGGCATTCTGGGGGGTGGGGAGGTTGGAAGTATCCACTATGAAGAGGGACAGGAAGTAGGAATGGACCAGGTGGGTGGTGGGATGGGTAGAAGGGAATTATAAGCAACCTTTCACTATGGTAATGTTTTGCATAACTATACATGTACAACACATAATGAATTACTTATCTTCCCAGGGGGAATACATGACAAGGGAGGAAGGAAATGGATCTGAAATCTGAGGTTTTAAAATTAAATGTTTCAAATATATATGAATACTATTATTAATACTATTTTGCATGTAATTGGGAGATAAGATGTGCAGGAACTGGGGCACATAGACTCACCTTGCTCTAATGGAAAAGTCAAAGGTGGTATGGGAGAAAATATAGGAGAGAACAAATTCGATGAAGGGATCTATTGTAGGATTGCTATTCTAGGGTGGTGGGTATGTTGTCTCTCTCTGGTGTAGTCTGCTTGTCTACTCTTAAGTCTGAGCTGTGCAGACCCCACATATTCTGCGCTTGTCCTGTCAGGATGCACTGGGAAATTTCCTGGGCTGGATTCTGCCACGATTAGTCTCCAGGTGGATTATGTTACTCCAGAATCCATTCAGATTCACTCTTTAAGGTTTAGTGACTGAGGAGTTTAGTGCAGTTACTGCTTCCTTTCCACCATCTTGGCTCCACAGCAGAGTGAAATTTAAAGTGCAAGAAGGCTGCAAGATCATGGCAGAGAAAATATACAAAATGAGGGTGGAGTACAGATAATAGTAAAGATATAGTCAGCCTATATAATTTCCTTTACAACGAGGATCTAAGATGAATTTAAAACCAAAGAAGGAATGCCATGATACTATTTAGGGATATGCTACCAAAGATCACCAAATGTAGGATGAAGTGTAGAGTGGTGAACGTAAAGGTGGTATTAAAATCAAGAAAACATGAATTTATATATTGTGTCTGACATATACTAGGTATGTGACTATGGACTGGAAAATTATTTAATCACTCAATGCCCTAGGAAATTTTCTAAAACTCAAAGTTATAGATATATTGCCTATCTATATTCAAGGAAGAAGCTTATCTAACTAGTAAAGTAAAATCAAATCAGTGAGAATTTATTAAATCCCAACTGTGTGGCAGGCAGTGAGCTAAGTCTTAAGGATAAAAAGAGAGACAGAAATATTTTCTTCCCTTAAGAAACTCCCACTCTAATTGGGGAGAGCAAATAGGACAATAATGATGGGACAAATTGAAAATAATCATAAAGGGTATGCACTAGTATTAAGAAGAATGGAAGTCAAGAAAACCAAGATGCAGAGAGGAAAAGAGAAAATTCCAGGTATAGCCTAATTTGTGTAGACAGAGGAGAAAGAGTATCTTTCTCAGTCCAGAGGCATTAGCATAGATCACCAAGCCTTTAATAAAAACTTCATTTTTCCCCAAGTCTAGTTCATGCTGAAGAGCAATAGCTGTCACTAGACCTCTTAACAATGAAATCACTTCTTTCTGATAAGTGAGGAAATACTGTTGCTGCTAACTGTTTTGTGGATTAAATGAGAGAGAGCCTCATGACTTTCAGCTTTTTACAAAAAAAAGTCTCAATTCCCTAAATTTCAAATATCAAACTGATAGTCCTTTTAAAATCATACTTCACTCTGCGAATGTTTACATTTTCATATGTTCTTTGGACATACAACGTGTCTCTACAAATTAAGAGAGGGACCCATCACTCTCTGCTCTGGTCTTCAAGAAAAATGTGGGTTTCCTGCATTTGTGTTACTTTGCAATCACATTTTTTTCTTTTCTTTTTTTTTATTAATTTATTAGTTTAGTTTCAGTTAACAAGATTCAATTCCATAGTTCCTTGATTTTCAAATTTCCTTCACTTCCCTCCCCCCTCCCCTCATGACAGCATATAGTACAGTATAGGGTCTGCAAATGCATTCATATTAAACATTATTCCAATTACAAAGGCATATTGTACTAGGTGGGATGAAAGATGGTAAGAAAGAAGTAAAACCAAACAATGAGAAGAACAAGATCATTTAGGTTTGCTTCCATCAGGATTCAGGCTCAGTTCTTTCTAGTTATATCTCTGATGGCATTTCTCACTTTCTTGAGTCATTCGGGATTAACTTATATCACTGCATTGCTGAAAAGAGTCCAGTCTGTCATAGTTGGTCATCACATATATGGTATGTCTGTGATTGTATACAAATTTCTTCTGATTCTACTCTTCTCGCTCAGCATCAGTTTGTATAAGTCTCTCCAGGTAATTATGAAACCGTCACCTCCTCGTTTCTTATAGCACAATAAAATTCCATTACATTCATATACCACAACTTGTTTAGCCATTCCCCAATTGATGGGCACCTCTAGTTTCCAATTCTTTGCAACCACAAAAAGAGTTGCTATAAATATTTTTGTACATATGAGTCTTCCTCCCACTTCTATGATCTCTTTGGGATATAACCCTAGAAGTGGTATTGCTGGGTCAAAGGGTATGAAATTATTTTATAGGCCTTTGGGCATAATTCCAGATTGCTCTCCAGAATAGTTGGATAAGTTCACAACTCCACCAGCAATGCATTAGTGTTCCAATTTGCCCACATCCTCTCCAGCATTTGTCATTTTCTTGTTTTGTCATCTTAGCTAATCTGACTGGAGAGATGTGGTATCTCAGAGTTGTTTTGATTTGCATTTCTCTAATCAATAGTGATTTAGAGCATTTCTTCATATGCTTATAGATATCTTTAATTTCTTTCTCTGAAAACTGCCTGTTCATATCCTTTGACCATTTATCAATTGGGGAATGATTTGTATTTTTATAGATTTGGCTCAATTCTCTGTATATTTTAGAAATGAGTCCTTTATCAGAGACATAGGTTGTAAAAATTCTTTCCTAATTTCCCACCTCCCTCTTGATCTTGGTTACATTGGCTTTGTTTGTGCAGAAGCTTTTCAATTTAATGTAATCAAAATTATCCATTTTGCATTTTATAATGCTCTCTAATTCTTGTTTGGTCCTAAAATCTTCCCCTCTCCACAGATCTGTCAGGTGAACTATTCCTTGCTTTCCCAAATTGCTTACAGTATCATCCTTTACACCTAGATCATGCACCCATTTAGACTTGATTTTGGTATATGGTGTTAGATAGTGATCTATGCCTAGTTTCTGCCATACTGTATTCCAGTTTTCCCAACAGTTTTTGTCAAATAGTGCATTCTTATCCCAAACCTGGGGTCTTTGGGTTTATCGAACAATAGATTGCTATATTCATTAACTGCTGGGTCTCCTGCACCTAATCTATTCCATTGATCCACTACTCTACACCTCTGCCAGTACCAAGCAGTTTTGATGACTGCTGCTGTATAATACAGATTAAGATCTGGCATAGCTAGTCCACCTTCCCTAGCATTTCTTTTCATTAATTCCCTTGATATTCTAGACCGTTTGTTTTTCCAAATAAATTTTGTTATTATTTTGTCTAACTCTACAAAGTAGTTTTTTGGTAAATTGATTGGAATGGCACTAAATATATAATTTAGTTTGGGTAAAATTGTCATTTTTATTATATTAGCTCGACCCAGCCACGAGCAATCACATTTACCTAGGTTTTGCCAAGTGAAATCTTATTCTGATTGTTTCTAATAGTAGATTTCTCTGACAAAAGAAAGGCTTTACTCTACCTTGGTGACAAAGAAATTTAAGTCTTCAAATTAATATCATAGACCAATTATTGTCCAAAGAGACACAAATTTTATTTGAAAGTAATGTTTCTTCAAACACATATTTTGGCAGTGAATATTAAAACAAAGTTCTTTTTTCTGAGACATCAAAACATTAATCTGTAAGACATCCCATTTTTGACAATTGAAATATCCTCCTTTATAAAAACACATTTCCTTCTCTATTTGTTATTAACTACTGGTATAAAAAGAACTTTAAGGAAA
Organism: Gymnobelideus leadbeateri; assembly: GCA_011680675.1. Taxonomy (NCBI): domain Eukaryota; kingdom Metazoa; phylum Chordata; class Mammalia; order Diprotodontia; family Petauridae; genus Gymnobelideus; species Gymnobelideus leadbeateri. The sequence continues at coordinate 11,152 of WOXC01011737.1, forward strand.
CAATGTATCTTACATAAATAACATATATGGCTTTTAGACTATTTTGAACATATAACTTTTGCATTCTGATATTCTCTTTAACCTTGGTTCTCTTCTTTTAATTCTTAGAAATATTACAATTACATGAAGGTTGGTTACCTGAAGCTTTGCTTCATATTATAGAAATGAAGTATAAAGTAAAGAGATAAAGCTAAATTAAAAACCAGAGATGAACTAGACAAAGAACACGCATATATTCATGTGTGCATGCATTTGTGTATGTGTGTATGATGTATGGTTTGTACATAAATACAAGTATCAATAGAATAGCTTAAAGCTTGATTACGACATTTAGAACACTACCAGGGTGACAAAATAGATAAAGCACAGGACAGGAAGTGAGGAAAACTTATAATTGTGAGTTCAAATGCAGCTGCAGATACTTACTAGCTGTGTGACCCTTGGTAAGACCACTTACCTCTGTTGGCCTCAGTTTCCTCATCTGTTAAATGAGAAGGAAATAGCAAATCATTCCAATATCTTTGCCACGAAAACCCCAAATCAGCTCATGAAGAGTCAGATATGACAGAAAAACAACTATGCAAAAATATTTACATGCACAAATGTGTAATAATATATATTCACAAATATTCATGGTTTCATATATGTGTGTGCACCTGTGTTTGTGTGTTAAATAAAAACTAAGTGAATTTCAGTGTAGGACATCATCACATATTCAAATAATCTGAGGTCAATTTTCATTTGCTAAATTTCTTCCTTTACCTAAATCATCCTCAGGCCCATTCTTAAATTCCTTCTCCCTCAGTCTTTATAGTAACTTATAAAAAAAGTGGGCATAATCCAGGGAGTGTGTTGACTTTTATCTCAATGAGAGAAAGACACTGCGATGCAAACATTACCAATTTGGGAGAAACACAGGAAGTCCACTGGACATTTTGAGAAAGGGGGTCTCTTGGCAGGAAATACCCAACCCCTGCTCAGTAGCATAATCTCAGTCTGAGGCATTGATCTGTAAAAGCTCCCCAGTGTAGTGTACCACCTGGCTCTTGTTGGCATGTTTTGGTGATTATCAAACACATCCCAGGAGGTCTAATTAGCCTATATCAGCAAACTATGCATGTGAAATCAAGTTGAGTGACTTAATGGTTCAAGGAGTCAAAGCCAACAAAAACAAAGACCAAGGCCAAAAAATTCCCAAATCTGTGAGGTGATAAATAGTTCATAAAAGGTGAATTTATATAATAGTGACAATAATACAAAGTGGTGTGTCCATTGTATTTTGTCTTGGATCTCCTCCCCTTATATTGTCATTGTATTGGGATGTTTGTATAGTGTCATTATGTCTTAGGCCTATCATATTCCCATTGCCCACCAGCAGTGTACGTAGAATTGGGAAGCAATGGTAATGAGGGCTTTCATTACATTCAGGCCAAGGCTATTTATGTGAATTGTATCAATAGACCTTCCTTCTTGCTTTCTGACTTAGAGAAAGTTTCTTTTGCTATTGACTGAAGTATATATATCTAAAGACTGAGGTGCATTCAACTCTGAATGAGGGGGTCAGAACCTCAAGGCATGGCTGAATCATTACCAGATAGTTGCTATTAAAAATGGAGAATTTTGTTCTATTGAGTGAAAGTCAGCTATCACTGCAATCAAGTCTCTGAATATAGTCTGGAAGTAAGGAACAAAAAAAAAAGGTTTTTCATTCTCTTCTTCCTCTCTTCCACCCTCTGATTTTCCACTTCTCAGATGTACATAGATATGTTAACCTGTAGGTAGAGAATGAGCAATACAGATGACTTTTAACTAGAGGAAGATCAATGTGAATGGCCATATGGTTATGGGCAGGAACAACTGGCAATCCCTATTACTAAACTGATCTAGAGGCACAATTCCTTTCCTAAGCAGTTTGGCCATACTTTTAGACAAACCAATTAGTTTTAGCCTCCACAGTATGACATCAATAAAGTACACAAATAGTTTGGGAATGGTGCCTGAAACTACAGCCTTAAGGGATAGCAAAAGTTACATCTTGGCCAACAAAGGAGTAAAGCTCATTCCCTGGATCTAGTCTCCATCTGCTAATATCCTTACTGCTTAGATTGTCCTGACAATATTGTTGGAAAATGAAATCAAACTACCTTTTGGCTATTTGGAAGGGGGCAGGAAGGGGATGGATGGAGGGAAGAATAGAATAACCAATTATTTTCTTCAAAATGTCCCATCTAATACAATAGGCCTAAGGACATTGTGGTTCCCAATTGGTTATCAGTTGAAAACTCATCTTTTCATTTCAACCAGGGAAGTACTCCTTTCGAGACTGACTCCTTTGGGGAAGAAAAAAAAAGCACTTTTCTTTCTCTCTTTCACACTGGCTTACTTCAGGTCTAAGCAGTGGCTGGCTTTGCAGGTAGCTGTGTAAAGCTAGCCAAGTCTAAGAACTGTGCTATCTAAAACTTGTCCTGATGCCACAGAAAAGGCATCAAGAAACATAGTTTACAAGGATATGAGTTTCCTAAAGGAGTTTAACCTAGTTTAGAAGAAGCATATGCTTTGTAAAGAAGCATGACAAAAAGAAACTGAAGAAAATATAGACAAGAATGCCAGTCATCAGTGCATACACAAGAACTATCAACATTCTTACCACCAAGGTCCGAATTTCTAAGGTCTCTGGGTTCAAGAACATCAACTCTTCAGAACCTATGCTAATACCAGACTTACCAGTTTAAGACTGTCACCCAACTGGCAAGAAAATAAACACTAACCATCGAAAAACCATTCACCAACTCTGACTCTATGGTTCTCAGAACCACTGACCCCAAATGTACTCTGCCCATTGATCCTTTGATTGGGAAATCCAGTGAACCAAAGGTTGCCAGGCCTACTGACACTAAAGTCACCACATCTGACACCAAAATCATTTAGTCTAACCAAGGTCAACAAGTCTAAGCCAATGATACTCTTGAGGTTTAGAGGTTTTGGGACCCAGAAATAGCAAGACACGGGTCTTATCCAAATGAATTCGACTAAAGCCTTCTTTCAGACAAAGAAAATCAAGGTTTATTGATGATCTGCCATATCCAGTAGATTCTTAAGGAATCTAAGCATTTGGGACGCTTTTATTGACAAGTGGGCCATACTGAATATGAGCACCTTCATGGAGACAAGATGGGCTTTATATACAGAAAGACTGAAGGAGGAAACTAGAGGTGGCCAAGTAGTCTGGGGTGATGAGAGGGGGAAGACAGAGATTAGGAAAATGGGTTTTTACATAGGATCAAAGGTGGAAAGTAGCTGAAGGCTATTTGGAGATAACAAATGATGGAAGACCAGGCCAGGTTAAGGGTAACAGATTTGGGCATAATGATAATGAAAGGCTTATGGACTTAGGCAAACACCAGATGAAGTGGCAAGATTCCATGAGATTTCAAGAGGGTTGCTAGAGACTGTACCCCTTCAGTACCCGGTTTGACTTTACCTTTACCAAATCCAATGATCCCAAATCTCCAAAACTTAGTGATTTTGAAGATGTTAAATCTATTAATCCAAACTGCAGTTGCTTTCTCAATTATGGCATCTTCATCTGCTTCTTTTACAAAAAAGGGAATGATGACTCAGAAAAAAATTAATTTAAAAAGACACTATCACATAGATATTCCAAAAAGGCAAAGTTTAAAAGGTAAAACAATAACAATAACAAGAAGCTAACATTTGGATAGTGCTTGTATAAGCCTTCAAAAGTGACTTAAACTCTTAGTGTTCTAGGCACCTCTCTAAAACTATAAATTTGAGATCTGGTGTAGATCTGCATTTGTTAAGGGATTTTCCTTTCCCAGGAGTTTTCCATAGCATTAAAATCATAGATCCAGTATGCATCCATTTAAAGTTTACATATATTATTTCATTTAACATAAAAGATAAGGAAACACTTGGAGAAGAATTGGAAACAATGACCTGATTTTTAGGGAATTAGCCTGAATTGACCAGAAATAATAGATGGGAGTTCAGGTTTTAGATCTTCTGGGGTTTTAGTTTGTCTTGATTTCCAATCAACCTGAGAATTTTACTTGTAAAAGAACTCAAAGAACATTTTTAGGCAATCTATTTTTGGGAGGGGAGCATAGAGGTCAAGATTTGAGATTTCAGCCTATTTAGAACAAGAATGAATTCTAAAATATACAAAGAAATGTGTCAACCAGACTTTACCTCGTGATCTTTAGTAAGAGGGAGCTCACCATAATAACAAGGCAATCCATTTCAACTTTCAATTATTCTAATCAGTAGAAAGTAATGGTTTCTTTTTTTTTTTCTTACATGAAACATTCATTTGCTTCTTTGCCACTTCATTTTTCCTATCTCTGACCTCTGTCAAGCAAAAATAAAAAGTTAACAAATCAAACCTCTTTGCCATGTGTTAACCTTTCCTTTATATACTTAAATAGATTATGTTGTTCCTTTGTTTCATTTCCATCTTAGAAGCAGTCATTGCCTATTTTAATCATCGCAAGTGATTATGTGCCAGGCCATGTGCCCTATTGACTTAGACCTAGCATTACTTGGTAATCCTTCACTATCCTTTATTCAGAAATGCTTGCAAATAACTCATTTTCAAGGATTATTGTTAAGGTTCTTTTTCTCATTACAGAGAATGTTTCTTCTTTATTTTTAAAAATGATGTTTTACATATATATATTTCCCCCTTTTTTCTATACTTGACAACTCAGCTCTCAGCATGTTTAATATGCTTATCACTGAATCAGGGATTTCCCATAGGTCCAGTGTTTGCTGACTATTCCCATCATTTACCAATATCCAAGGGAAAAGAGGGGTTTTGTATATATGCCTTCGCTCTAGTATTTAAAACATTTTCCAGTATTATATTAACCTTCCTACAGTAATACTTCATAAGTGTCATACTCTATTTAAAGAATTCTATGGGTCTCCATTTCCTTAGTGATAAAGTTTAGTTTCCTTAACCTCTCTCAAAATTTGACTTCCATCAATCTATCTGTTTTCTCCTACTGCTTTCCAGCACAAATCTTCAATTCCAAATAAAACCAGCCTTTTCATTATTCAACCAACATTTCAGGTGCTTTCGCACCTTGGATGAATTTGATTTCCTTGATAAAGGGACCCTCCTGATCAGGAAACTGAAATTTCAACTCATGTTTTCTGACTCTGAAGCCAACATTCTATTCAATATACCACACTATACTGCTACACTACAGGTGCCACACATTGATTCAGAATCGTATTTAAAGCTATTTTTCTCCTATATTAATTTAATTTAAGCTAATCACACACTGAGCAATACTGGGCATATCAAATAATTCCAATTAATAAAACCAAAATGCATAAACCATGTACTGTGGAGACATGCCTTATTCATGTAGTATTTCAGCATCATTAATTTAGAGGCTAAAACTTATTATCCTGAAATGGGCAACCATGATATTTTAAGTCAGCTAAAAAAGTATGGTACTCAAACAATAAATGTGTGACCCTGGGCAAGTAAGGGAAAGGAAGAGAATATGTATTTATACAGTACCTACTATGTGCCAGGCAGTATGCTAAGCATTGTTTTCAAATATTAACTAATTTGATGCTCACAACTTTATGATGTAGATATAGCTACTATTTCCATTTTGCAGTTAAGGAAAATGAGGCAGAGGTTATGTTTTGTTTTGTTTGTTTGTTTGCCCAGGGTCATACAGTTTGTATGTGCTTTTGGACAAATTTGAACTCAGGTCTTCCTGATTCCTGATCCAGGCATCTGTCTACTGTGTCATGTCATTACCTCAAAACTTCAAGCACTGTATTTGTCAGTTATATGGTTAAGCAATACCTGTAAATTAAAACTAATAAGAATCACTTAAAACGGGGGTGGCTAGGTGGTGCAGTGAGTAGAATGTTGGCCCTGGAGTCAGAAGGATCTGAGTTCATATCCAACCTCAGACACTTAAAGCACACACAAACAAAAAAACCTAGCTGTGTGACCTTGGGCAAGTTACTTAACCCCAATTGCCTTCCAAAAAATAAAATAAAAAAAAAAAGAATCACTTAAAACTAGAAAAACTCAATGGCTGTAGATGTAATCCACTGTTAGAAAGGATTTTAGAGAATGATAGGGAGAAAACTATCCTTCAGATTCAACAAAAGATAAGAGATTAGTGCCTTAGAAGTCTATCAGACAAGAAAAAAATAAACTAGAATATCAGAGGACATATGAAACCTATAATCAATAAAGTAAATTTGTAACATATCTAAGGTAACTATTAAAACAGAAATATAGTGGCCTGTGTGGAATGTTGGAAGAGGAGGAAAAAGAAGATTTTTTTTTTCTGTAGTTCCCTTGGAAAATTTAGATGCAAAAAGTCTTTGTTAGCCAACATGAGTATTTACCCAACTTGTTCATGTATTATGCTATCATGCTTTATATGGTATAAATAGAATTATTATAGTATGTGTCAGAAATTTAAGAATCTGTTATTCTTTTTCATGAGGGGCGGGTTGTAGAGGAGCAAGAAGAACACACAATGTAAATTTTCCGCCTGCCTTCACAGGTGGTCTTTGCTATTCAAGTGTTACTGCTACAGCTTGATCATAGAAACATAGAATTTTAAAATAAGAAAATATCTTAAAAGTTACTGTGTTTAGCCTCCCTACCTAAATCATATCACATTACAGAGGGATTTATTTTAAATTTTAAATGATGTTATTCTGTAGTATATCACTGAATATAATATTCTACATACTAACCCAATGTTGATACAAACTATTTTTTCTATAACAAAGTTATAGAACCATGCTCCACATATTTTATTCTACATTTTGTTCATTCTTTTGGCCCTATATGCAGGTTATGCAGGTCCTTGTATGCAATTTTGAGTTGTAGTAGCTTATATTCAGTATAACTTATTCAAAAGCTTTGAAGCTCAGTATGTGCATTTTTTTTTTTTTTTGCTTTTTGGAGGGCAATTGGGGTTAAGTAACTTACCCAAGGTCACATGGCTAGGTTTTTGTTTGTGTGTGCGTTGTGTCTGAGGCCAGATCTGAGCTCAGGTCCTTCTGACTCCAGGGCCAGCACTCTACTCACTGCACCACCTAGCCGCCCCAAGTATGTGCATTTTCAAATGAAAGGAAGATTGAGATATTCTGAAATGTCTTCTGTCCCCAGTTTTTATGGGTTCATGGAAAACCTCACATACCTCCTTATTTTATACCAGTGTTAATTTGGGCTACTCTTGGCATGGTACCAAATGGATATTTCTTAGTTTTCTATTTAAAGAGAAATATTAAACTTTTTTTTCCTATCCTTAAACAGTCTATTTTAAACTAGTGTTTATGTGTTTATATTTGAAACTTTTGTATAGACTGTCACATTAAATATTCAGTACTTTAAAAAATAAATGTCTGTCTTTATTAAAAGTACATTAAAATGAATGAGGATAAAAATGATGTTCACTGAGCAATTAGGCTGGTTTAAGCATGCCTGACAAGTCCCTAGGGGAAAAAAATCAGCCAATCAGTAGAGTATTGCATACACATATCATAACAGATTTACATAAGCACTAAAGTGCATTTTGAAAGTAACTATAACTAAATATTCTTAAAATAGCAATTACATATTACTAATCATACCATGAAATATTAATATATTAAACTAATGAAAATGCAAACTCCTGCAAATAAAATATAGCATTAAAGGATAAACATAATAATTAGAAGGTTTGGTTTCCATTGCGATTCAAAATACTTAAGAGTTGGAAAGAACTTTAGCAATCTAATTAAAAACCAGTAGGTTATGGATTTTTTAACTAAGGCCTGAAAGGCAGTGTTACAAATAGAACAAAGGGCCAACCTTGATGACAAAACTTAGGTTTAGGTCTTGCTTCTGAAAATTAGTGGCTATGTGGTCATATGCAAGATATGTAACTCCCCAGTACTCAAGAAACCTAAGACAATATATTGCAGATGAGTTATTAATATAAAGCCGCCCTCAAGTTGCCTGTCCCAGTTTCTCCAGTTGCTAGTACCAATGATCCCTGCCCAGTCCCCAATCACTTCCTTGTAGGTTTGAGAATATACAAAATATATTCTTATATTTACTTAGGGTTTCACAAATAACGCACAGGAGGCACTGGAGTTTTTGGCCTCCAGTCTCTAACAGGTTCACTCTTTGATCTGGGCAGAGAGGAAGGTCAGGAAAATAGCTTCAGAGGTTTGAAAAATCTTACTTTGTGACCTTGGGCAAGTCAGAACCCAAGCTGATGCCAGAGGTTTTAGTGCTGGGGGGAGGGGGCTTGATCAACCACTGGCTGGAGGGACTTCATATCATCAGCAGCCGTGGCAGTTTCCAGAATTAACAACACATAGATTCTAAGGACAAAGCAAGAGGTCAGGGCAGTGCAGACTTTGGGACCAAGTAGTTGGGAGTGCAGTCAGCTTTTGCCCCTGGGGAGAGAAGCAGCTGAAGTACAGTGGCCTTGCAGCTGCAGCCAAATATGGATGCTTCAGCTCCTGGCCTGCAGATTGTAGGAGGACCAAGAGACCAGTCTGAGGGGTAATCACTCTTGTTTTAACCTGCTTGGATCTGGATTGCAGTCTAGGCTGGAGAACCTGGGATGTGTGACCAGCTTGCCAGAGCATGTGAAAGCTTCAGAGAGTACAAACAATTAATACCTTCAGCAGCTGAGAAAACCCCAGCCATTTGGGATGAAGCTACCCTGTCTGGTGCCAGAGTCCTACTGTGGGAAAAAGCCCAAAATTCAAGTAATTGAGTGGCAACATAAGCAGGCAAAGGAAGCAAAACATAAAAAGCAATCCAACTTTACACTCCTATTTTGGGGACAAAAAGCCAAAAAAAAAGAAATGAGAATGATGGAACAAAATTATGAAATGAGAGTCAAAAACCTGACTGAAGAAAATAACCCCTTAAAACTAGACTATCTCAAATGGCAAAAGAGGCTAAAAAGGCAATGAGGAGAAGAATGCCTTAAAAAGCCATATTTGCCACATGGAAAAAGAATCTCAAAGCTCACTGAAGAGAATCATTCCTTCAGAATTAGATTGGAGCAAATGGAAGCTAGTGACTTTATGAGAAATCGAGATACTATTAAACAGATAAAAAGAAATGGAAAAATAGAAGTCCATGTGACATATCTCAGTGGAAAAACCACTGACTTTGAAAATAGATCCAGGAGAGATAATTGAAAAATTATTAGACTACCTGAAAGTCATGATCAAAGAAAGAACCTAGAAATCATCTTTCAAGAAATTCTCAAGAAAAATTACCCTCACCTTTTAGAATGAGAGGGCAAAAAAGGTTGAAAGAATCCGCCAATCAGAGGGATGGAGACAGAATGGCAGAGTAGAAATAGCTCTTCCATGAAGCTCCAGCTCCCACAAGTTCCAAATTCATGTAAAAGGAGACACTATACAACCTCTGGAACTGCAGAACCCACAAAATGAGACAGAGAAGCTAACCTCCTGCTCAGTACAGCCCAGCAGCCCGGCAGGGAGTAGCCAACACAGCACACTGGGAGCATAGTTCAGGCCCACATGAGTTTTAGCTTTTAGGCCCAGGGGGCCCTGAACAGCACCTGGCTGGATAGACTCCAGAACCCCAGCAGCTTTGGCATTTCCAGAATTACCAACTCATTGATGCCATGGACAAAGTGAGAGGTTAGAGTGGTATGGACTTTTGCACTCATTAGTTGGGAGAGTAAGTGGCCTCTTTCCCTGGGGGTGAGAAGCCAATGAGAAGCTTCAGTAGAGCCATGTCACATGAGGCAGCTTCAGTTCCTGGCCTGCTAATTGTAGGGGGATCCAGGGATCCGTCTTGGGGGAAATTACTCTTAATTTAACCTTCTTGGATCTGGAATGAGTCTGGGGTGGAGGTCTTGCGGTGTGTAACTAGCTTGCCAGAGTGTGTGGAGGCTTCAGAGAGGCCAATCAACTAATACCTCTGGCAGTTGGGAAAACCCTAGCCTTTGGGATGTAAGCTCCCCAACTGGTGGGAAGAAGCCCCAAAATCAAGTAATTGAGTGGCATCATGCCTAGGCAAAGGAAACAAAATAAACAGAAAAATTCAACATTAGACTCCTACTGGGGGCAAAGACAGTTGAAGCATGGAACAGGAGGAGAACTGGAAGGTCAGAACCCCTGCACCAAAAGTATTAAATGGAAATATGAGCTGGTTACAGGCCATAGAGTACCTTAAGAAGAATTTTGAAAACTAAATAAGAGAAGTTGAGGAAAAATTGGAAAGAGAAATGAAAATGATGTAAGAAAATTATGAAAGGAGAAACAAAAGCCTTACTGAGGAAAATAATGCACTAAATAATAGACTCATTCAAATGGCAAAAGATAATGAAAAATGCAATGAGGAGAGGAATGTCTTAAAAAGCTGTATTTGCCAGATGGAAAAAGAATCTCAAAGGTTCTCTGATGAGAATCTTTCTTTCAGATTTAGAATGGATCAAAGGGAAGCTAGTGACTTTGTGAGAAATCAAGATGCTGTTAAACAGATCCAAACATATGAAAGAATTGCAGGCAATGTGAAATATCTAAAGGGAAACTCCACTGACCTGGAAAATAGCTTGAGGAGAGATAATTTGAAAATAATTTGGCTACCTGAAAACCATGATCAAAGAAAGAATCTAGAAATCATCCTTCAAGAAATTCTCGGGGTGGCTAGGTGGCGCAGTGAATAGAGCACCGGCCCTGGAATCAGAAGGACCTGAGTTCGGAGCTGGCCTCCGACACTTAATCCGCACAAACAAAAACCTAGCCGTGTAACCTTGGGCAAGTTACTTAACCCAATTGCCCTAAAGGGGCGGCTAGGTGGCGCAGTGAGTAAGAGCGCCGGCCTCGGAGTTTGGATGACCCGAGATCAGATCCGGCCTCAGAAAATGAGCACCCACGCATCAATCATATGACTAGCCGTGTAACCTTGAGCAAGTTACTTAACCCCAATTGCTTTAACAAAAAAAAAAGAAATTCTCAAGGAAAACTGCCCTGATATTTTAGAACCAGAGGGCAAATTAGAGGTTAAAAGAATTAACTGATTACCTCCTGAAAAAAGATCCCAAAAAGAAAACTCCTAGGAGTATTATAGACAGGTTCCCGAATTCCCAGATCAAGGAGAAAATATCACAAGCATCCAGAAAATACAATTTGAATACCATAGAAATGCAATCAGGATAGTGAAGGATCTGGCAGCTTCTACACTGAGGGATCTAAGGGTTTGGAATATGATATTCCTCAGGGCAAAGGAGCTGGGATTAAAACTAAAAATCACATACCCAGCAAAACTGAGTATCTTGTTTCAGGGGAAAATTTGGTCATTCGGTAGAATAGAGGACTTTCTATCATTCTTGATGGAAAAACCAGAGTTGAATAAATAATTTGACATCCAGATAGAAGAAGCAAGAGATACTTGAGAAGGTAAACAGGAAAAATAAATCATCATGAACTTATCAAAGCTGAACTGTTTACATTCCTACATGAAAAAAAAAAAAAAACAATAACTGTAACTGATGAAACTTTTCTCAGTATGAAAATAGTTGGATAAGGGTAAATGGACATATGAATACATATGTGAATGCCTGTATACAAGTTTACAGGTATGAAAAGATTGAAGGCCTAGGCCAAGTTTAATAGAAAGGGATGATACTCAAAAGGTGAAATTAACATCTGAGAGAGGAATATAAAAGAGGAGATGGGGAGAGACAGAAAGGGGTAAACTATCTCATGTAGAAATGGTAAGAAACAACAGTTACAGTGGAGAGGAAGAACAGGAAGGCAAAAGGGAATGGTTCAAACTTATTCTCATTTAATTTGGTTTAGGGAGGGAATGACATACACATAAATAATGTATCTCACTATACAGGAGAGTAGGGCAGAAGGAAATGAGAGGGGTTATGATGGAAGGGAGGGTAGGCTGGGGGGAAGGCAAGTTGGAAGCACTCCTTTTTGCAAGTGGAGAGGATCAAAGTAGAGAATAGAAAAAGTGGCAGGTCGGATACGAGGGAGGGAAATATAGTCAGTCTTTTACAATGTATCCACCATGGAAATGCTGTGTATAGCTACATATGTATAACCTTTACTGAATTACTTCTCTTCCCAGTAAGGGTGGGTGACAAGGGAGGAAGGGAATGAATTTGGATTTCAAAGTTTTAAAATTAAATGTTTAAAATTATATATGTATATTGTTATTAATATTATTTTACATGTAACTGGGAAATAATGTTATATATTAATAATATTATTAATATTATTTTGCATGTAACTGGGAAATAAGATATACATGCACAGTGGCATAGAGATCCACCATACCCTACTGGAAAATCGAATGTTGTATGGGAGAAAATATGGGAGAGAGCAGAATGGAGGAGGGGATATTCAGTGGTCCTGTGGGCTGCTCAGTGTCCAGCGATTAAGCATGACCAGAAACATCAATAAGAAATGACCGGGGCATTTGGGTAGTTCAGGGAAGAACAATTAACTCCCTTTATTGATTCTCAGGACAAGGTCTTTATAGAGAAATGAGACAAAGGAAGGGGAATCAAGTTTTCTAATCATTACCTTAGCCTATTATATCCTGCAGGTAACATAGATTAGATAATTTGATAAGGATTTGTTATCTAGGAGACTAAAGTCTTAGGTTAAGACCTTTGATCTAGGTTTCAGGTACCTGCTAATGCAGCTGCAGCCATAAACAAACACAATTGAGAGCAATCTTCAAAGCCAAAGCTGCAATCCTCAAAAGTCATCATGTTTAGAGCTGACCACCCAAAGATACCTGAGTGCTGAATCAAATATTTTGGTTCTCAATAACTAAAATGTTGGGGTATAGCCTATTGATCTCAGAACTCAAGTAACATCTTTATAAGAGTAACCCATAACAAAGAACTCTGGAGCTAACTTTATGAAAAGTAGCATCTCAAAGAGATTCTTATTTTAAAGTCTACTATTAGGATTTAATATCTTAGTTTTGAACCATGCTTCTTTGGCTCCCCACACAGTGGGATCGCTATTTTGGGGTGGTGGGTAGGGGAAAATGGGGAGAAAATTTGTAACTCATAATCTGGTGGGAAAGTATGATGTAAACCAGAAGTTAGTAAAGCATTTGATTTGGAAACAAAAAGTAAACAAACAAACAAAAAAAAAGAGGCTGATATCCAGAATGCCAAATGTCATACCACTCATATAGATCGTTAGAAAGTATATCATACCATCAATGAAATATAGCTCCCCCATAAAACTATGTTACAAAATAACTTTAAAGCATTTTCATTAAACACAATTTGCTGAACTTAAAAGTCACCAAGAACTTTCAAGATGAAAAGGGCATTAGCATGTGACAAGGAAAGCCAGAATAGATAGTGAAAACATTTTAAGGAATTTGGTATGTAGAACTAGTAAAAATGAAATAGTCATATTTGAGTCAGCCGTTGTTCATAGCAATGTAAGTATGAAATGTATTTTTTAACCTGAATCAAAAAGGAAGCTTTTGTTGTCTCCAAACTGTCCACAGTTTTACAGGCTTTAAAATAGTTTAGCTTACCAACTCTGAAGATATTAAAGTAATTGAGAATATATGAGAGGTTGAGACCAAGTCAAAACAGGAGCCAACATTCAGGAAGAATCAACATTCTAGAGTGTATTACCTGACCTCTCATTTTGGGGAGTCTACTATCCTTCTCCTCCTCATGCCATCTGAAATGGCATCTACCTACAAAAATGGTCATTGAGTGGGAGACATCAGGAGAGAAAAGATATTGGGGTTCTGCAGTTCCAGACGGCTGAGTTCCTTGGATACATGCATTCTTTAAATGTGTGCTTCAATACCATTTTCCTCTAAAGTTTTACTCACTCTTCCTAATAATGCTGTGTGTGTTTGTGAGAGAAAGTGTCCCAGTTTTGGGAGGCGGGATGTTTATAGTTACTATTCTTACAATATAAAATTAAATAAATACCTGTGATGTGAGCTAATTGTAGCTACTGAATGACTGCTATCTTAAAGCTACCCCTTGAATCCTAAACCTAGAATCTGAGCAGTACTTCAAAGATGATGCTTTAATTATAGCTTTCTTAATATTTCTAGATGGTAGTTACATGACCAATGAATGAAAATTTTATCTTAAAGTCTTTTTAATTATGAGACATACCGTTTCCAAGAGTTTGCAGATCCATAATGACAAATAGTTTTCTATATCTTCAGAAATGTGTCTGTGTCTGTGTCTTTGTGTGAGGCTGTGGGGGGAGGGTTTGGTGGTGGCTGTGTGGCTGTGTATGTGTTTGTATGTTTCAGCAGCAAAGTATTTCTCTGTGCCAGACTAAATTGATTAGATATTTCTATTTGTAACTACTAGTTGAAAATGGACAATGGTCTTTGCTTTTTATAACATGCAAAATATCTTATGCAATGTGAAGTATTTGGGATCTTACACAGATCTAAGAGTGGGAAAGAAACAATGTTTTCATTCATATAGATGCTTTTAAATTTTATAAAGCGCTCTAAATTTAACGTTCTACCAACAGAGAATTATTTATTACCATTTCTTGATTACATATGTCCTGATTATTTTCAGCTTATATGATATTCCAGTACTTATGTGTATGTGAAGTATGATTTTCTTAATGCAGTGCCCACCATGGACAATATGAGGGGCAAGCAGCTCATACTGGCCCCAGAACAACTTTGTAATTCATGATGTAAAAAAAATGCAAGAAACAATATTAGTTCAGTTGAATAGAAGGAGAAAGTAAATACTACAGTAGCTTACCAATGAGTATTATTAACAATAAATATCTTATAGCTTTCTATTTAACTTGTAATCTTTACAACTGTAGGCACTAATCACAGTTGTTTATTACATTCTAAAGGATTGTTCATGCTAAATTTTTTGCACCCCCTATTGTGATGCCCTTTAGCAAAGACTTGGTTGACTTGGTTTGTTAAGGACGTTATCCTGGGCTCTTACTACGTTATGGAAGCTGAGAGAATAATTGTAACAAAAATTGTAATCTATCATAATAAGAGCTGAATGCCAGTTGAATCTTTTCAAAATAATTTAAGTACTAAGTTGAGCTTTTTCAATATACATAAGAAAGTGATTTGCAAATTTCTCTCTGTGCAAGAAGCTCAATGGCTATTCCTTTCTCCTAATTTACTCTTAGTTATTTCCAGCCTCCACTACCCTCTATCTGAGACAATCTGCTAAAGAAAGGGAGAAAAAAAAGTGCTGGTAAGTCTGGGAAAGCATTTCCCCTTCCACAAAGGCGGACTTCCCCTATTGTGGCCTGAGATCTCCTAAGTACTCCAGCCTCCCCTCAAAGCATAGACTTTCCCATTATGAACACTGGTTTTCTTGTCCATTCCCTAGGCCCCAGGAAAGTGCTAATAACCAGGGAAGTCCACATTTTGGGGTTAAAGAAATGGTCTCTGAGATTAAGGACACAAAGGTACGACCAGGAAGGCATAGTTCCGCAGAAATGGGGCTGCTATCTCCCTTTGACATTGCCCCTGTTTCCCAAGCCTGAAATGACCCCAACCTCCACAGCTTGATTATAATGTATATGTGTAGAGTGAGGGCAGAATGACAGATTTCCAGCCCTTCACAGATTCTAAACAACTTTCCCTGAGCAACAAGACATAATGGGGGGAAAGTCCCAAAGGCCTAATATTGTCAAACATGAAGTTAACTTATTTAGCCAGAATCAGATTTTTTTTTCCCTACCCACAAACACTTACACCTCTGTCTCACCATCCTAACTCTGGTCCAGGTCCATCTCAGCCTCTGATCAAGGAATTGTAAGGAACCTGAAGATCTCCACTCTAAACTTCTGGTAACCTCAACTTCATTGCGCCACTGTCCTAACACCAGACTCCAGTTCTTCCTGTCTTCTATTCTGATTAATACTATAGGCACTTTAAGTGTCTGGCCCTTCAGAAATTCCATATCAGGGAAAAAAAAACCCTATTGCCCAATTATTACAGCTCTAGAGAAAGCACTAGAATCTCCCTGATTCAAAGGCCCACCCTTTCTCCACTAAGTGATGCTACCCCTCAATAAGCTAATAACCATATGAGTTTTTAATGTGAAATATTTTCGCAATTACAACTTACACAAAGTAAAATAAAATGTGTCATGCAATCTAAGTAATCGGGGGATAGATTGTTTTAGAGTCATCTAGTTCTCACAGTAGGTTTCAAAGTAAAAACAAACACAAACACATATGCAGAAGAGTTTGCAAAGCAATCAGAAACCACCTCACTGCTAATTAACACTTAACAGAAATCTCTTCAATGGTAAGCATTCAACTAATTTAAATCCAGCATAATGGGAGTTGAATGTCAGTTGAAACTTTTCAAAATAAACTGAACACTAGTTGTTGTGCTCTTTCAATATACTTGGAGAGACATTTACAAAGCAATTTGAGTAATTCTTGAGAATTTTCAAAGATATCAGGATTATGTTGAGTTCTTCACAACCATTCAAAGAGAAGGCTGTGCTTTTACCATTCCTTCCACCCATGTGTGGTATCAGCATCTCTGATACTTGGATACTGTTATTATCTGGCTAATTAAGGCAAAAAGAATTTAAAAAGGAAAACTGACTAAATGCATATCTACTGCATATATTCAATTGGAATTTTGAGAAAAGGTAAACCATTCCAATTTGATTGCCAGTATTAGTGGCATTATTTTAATGTATTCACAATATAAAATTACAATAATCTCAAAGTCTTGTTATGCCATATATGCCTTGGCTCATTGTCCCAGTCATATTGGCTACATTTTCCCCTCATAGTTCTAGTTTATCCTGAGTTATCAGAGTAGTCTCTTTTTTACTACTGCCATTAGCTGGAGCCCCCAAAATCTGTCTTCCTTCCTTTGCTAGGTGCCAATAGAAAGAACCCCATCAGCATTTAGCCACTATATATGCATGCATCTAAGTGCATGCATTTAAAAACAAAACAATATTTATTTTAAAGAATATAGCAAATACAAAGTACAAACACTTTCATCAGTAATTGGTTACATATTCTTTCCCTACAACCTTGCTCTATGTGGGCAAGAAGAGAAGAAGTCTCCAAATTTTGCCTAATTCCTACTATTAGCTTCATGACCAAAGGCAGCATTACTATTGGATGAGTCCTTGTCTCAGCTATTGCTGGACTGGGGTCATAATCTCATTCCTGGCTTCTTGGGATCTTGATGCTAGACTAATATATAAAATTCAGGTTCTGGAATGTTAGGGTACTGAGGTTCCCTCCAAACTTTTTAAACTTAAAACATCAAAGACTCTACTATCTACCTAGAAGAGGAAAAAAAAAACAGAGACCTAGGATTGATGCCCAATTCTCAGTCACATGGTCTCAAAGAAGACTCCACAGTCTCTCTTTTCATAACATGTTCTCTCAGTAGTCACTATTGGTTGAAAGGGCCATGCTACCAGGAATAGAGAAGCTAAAAGGAAGGTAGAAAGTGACAGAAGTCAGTTAATAACTTCTCAATACCTTCACACCCAATCAAAATGTCTTACATTCAATAGGTGGGACTTAAATCAGAATCAGCGGCATAATTTTTCTGCATGTTCCTCAGTCTCTCCAAGGGACTAGACATATTTCCGGTGAATGCACTTCTCAGATTCTCTACACAGGGAATTTTCATCAGCTGAGCAAATTGATTGGGTCCATGCATGGGCACATCAATTTACAAAGTGATGTATGCCAAATGACATTTTTTGTTTCTTTTGTCAACACTAAATTGATGATTCCTATATTATGGAGAGAGCAACATAGGTGACAAAAATATGTATGAAAAAAACTGTTTAAGAATCAGCATTGTTGGGGGAGGCAGAGCCAAGAGGGCGGAGTAGAAACAGCATTTCCAATGTGCTCTGCCCCACACAAATTTCAAACAATGTGAAAGGGAGCTCTGAACAACTTATGGAGCCACAGCACCCACAGAACAGCACAGAGAAGCTAATCTCCTGCTGAAGACAGCCCAGCAGCCCTGCATGGAGTGGCCAGCACAGCGCTCTGAGAGCAGGCAGCACAGTGTGCTGGGAACCAACAGTGCAGCCTGCAGAGCCGAGCCCAGGTCCGCAGTTTTAGCCCCAGGGCGGCCAGGCTTTCAGTCAGCTGGTGGAACCCCAGAACACCTGCAATTGTGGAGATTCCAGAATTATCAACACAGATATGCCTAGGACAAAGTGAGAGGTTAGTGCCCTATGGTCTTTGGGACCAGTATTTGGGGAACACGTGGCTTCCTCCCCTGGGGGCAAAAAGCTGCTGAAGAAACAACTGCACAGAAGCCATTTTGCAGCCTCAGTAGTGGCTCTAGCTCCTGGTCTGCGAACTGTAGGAAGATCCAGCAATCAGTCTGGGGTTTAATCATTTTTGTTTTAAACTGCCTGGATCTGGATTGTGGTCTGGGGGGGGAAGTTTGGGGTGGGTATCCAACTTGCCAGAGTGGGTAGAGGCTTTACAGAGGCCACCCAACTGGCGGAAGTTGTGAAGACCCCACGTTTGGGCAGAAGCTCCCCTGTCTGGTGGCAGAGTCCTACTGTGGCAACAAGCCCCAAAATCAAGTAATTAAGTGTCAATATGCCTAGGCAAATGAAACAAAATAAACAGAAAAGTTCAACATTGGACTCCTATTTTAGGGGCAAAGAGGCTCAAAGCATGGAGGAGGACTGTGAGATCAGAACTCCTGCACCAAAAGCCCCAAATGAAAATACAAGCTGGCTACAGGCCATAGAGGACCTTAAGAAGCAGATAAGAGAAGTGGGGGAAAATTTGGGAAGAGAAATGAAAAAGATGCAAGAAAAGTATGAAATGACAGTCAAAAGCCTGACTGAGGAAAATAAGACCTTAAAAAATAGACTAAGTCAAATGGCAAAAGAGGCTCAGAAAGGCAATGAGGAGAAGAATGCCTTAAAAAGTCGAATTTGCCAGATGGAAAAAGAATCTCAAAAGCTCACTGAGGAGATTCATTCCTTCAGAGTTAGCCTGGAGCAAATGGAAGCTAGTGACTTTATGAGAAATCAAGATGCTATTAAACAGATCGAAACAAATGAAAGAATAGAAGGCAATGTGAAATATCTCATGGGAAGAACCATTGACCTGGAAAATAGATCCAGGAGAGATAATTTAAACATTATTGGACTACCTGAAAGCCATGATCAAAGAAAGAACCTTGAAATCATCCTTCAAGAAATTCTCAAAGAAAATTGCCCTGATGTTTTAGACCCAGAGGGCAAAATAGAGGTTGAAAGAATCCACAGATCACCTCCTGAAAAAGATCCCAAAAAGAAAACTCCCAGGAATATTATAGCCAGGTTCCAGAATCCCCAGATCAAGGAGAAAATACTACAAGCAGCCAGGAAGAAACAATTTCAATATTGTGGAAACACAATCAGAATAGCCCAGGACCTGGCAGCTTCTACACTGAGGGATCGAAGGGCATGGAATATGATATTCCAGAGGGCAAAAGAACTGGGAATGAACCCAAGGGTCACCTACCCAGCAAAACTGAGTATCTTGTTGCACGGGAAAATATGGTCATTCAGTGGAATAGTGGACTTTCAAGCATTCTTGATGAAAAAACCAGAGTTGAATAGAACAATTGACATTCAGACACAAGAAGCAAGAGATGCTTGAGAAGGTAATGAAGGAAAAGAAATCAAAAGCAACTTATAAAAGTTGGACTATTTACAGTCCTACATGGAAAAACAATAACTGTGATTGATGAAACATTTCTCATTATGAAAATAATTGAAGAAAGGTACATGGCATATGTTCACAGGTATACATGGATAGAGGGCACAGTTTGAATTTGATGGGAAGGGATGATTATTATTATTTTTTGGATGGCAGTTGGGGTTGGGTGACTTGCCCAGGTTCATTTGGCCTGGTTTTTGTTTTTGTGTTGGGTGTCTGGGGCCGGATCCGAGCTCGGGCCCTTCTGGCTCTGGGGCTGGCTCTCTGCTCGCTGCACTACCTAACCTCCCCAAATAAGGGATGATTCTTAAGGGGTGAAGTCAAGAGGTGAGAGAGGAAAGTGGCAAGAGGAGATGGAGAGAGACAGGGTAGGGCAAATTATCTCATTCAGAAGAGGTAAGGGGAAGTAGTTGCAGGGGAGGGGAAGAACAGGAAGGCAAAAAGGCAAAAGCATATTCTCATTGAAGTTGGCGCAAGGAGAGAATCACATGCATACTAAATGGAATATCTTACCCTCACTCACTCTCCTGAGTAGGGGAAAGGGGATGAGAGGGGGGATGATGGAGGGGAGGCCATTCTGGGGAGAGGGGAGGTTAGAAGTACCCACTATCAAGGAGGGACAGGATCAAAGTAGGGAATGGACCAGGTGGGAGGTGAGACAGGTGGGAGGGAAATATAAGCAGTCTTTTACGATATATCTACTATGGTAATGTTTTACATAGATATACATGTACAACACATAATGAATTGCTTATCTTCTCAGAGGGAGTGGGTGACAAGGGAGAAAGGGAATGGATCTGAAAATCGAAGTTTAAAATTAAATGTTTCATAAGATGTCCAGGCAGTGGGGCTCAGAGATTCACCTTGCCCTAATGGCAAAGTCAAAGGGGGTATGGGAGAAGATATTGGAGAGAGCAGATTGGATGAGGGGATATCCAGTGGGACTGCTATTCTGGGGTGGTGGGTAGGGAAAAATGGGGGAAAATGTAAATCATAATCTGGTGGAAATGAATGGTGTAAACCAGAAGTTAATAAAGCATTTGTTTAATTAAAAAATAATAAAAATTAAAAAAAAAACCAATCAGCATTGTTTATTTTGTGAGAAGAAGGCTTACTGGAGATTAATGAAGTCTGCACTTAAACCTTTAGTCTGTGACTATCTATTTTGATGATTTGTACTTTCTGACCCTCAGTTCTCAGATCTGTAAAATGTGGACACTATTTATATTTACCAACCCAACCAGGTTGTGATAAGGAAGATATTTTGCAAAGCACCACAGGAGTATGTTGTTATTCTTATTACCTATGTATACTTGGAAAATTGTTTAACATCTCTAGATTTCAAATTCCTCATTTGTAACATAAATGTATTAGATCAAATAATCTCTAATGGCTACTAGGTAGAGATGGAAGATCTTTCTGATGAAATCAAAATAACTTTGGCATTTGAGCTTCTGACAAAACTATTAATAACATATTTTTAGTTTAATTATTTGATAATAGAATGTTAATTTAAAGTTGAAACCAATGGGTTTATATAATTTAACTATGTGATATACACAATACTCTGCATTTATAACTACAGCAAGTTCATTTTGATATACAGTCAATCCATAAAATCAAACAAAAAAATTTAATCCATTAAGTATTTTCTACATACAAGACAGGCAAGAGAGTATACTTGATAGAATACAAGACATGAGATCAAGAAAATGTGAGTTTAAACAGAGCCTCTTAGGTTTATTAGTTATGGAGCTAATAGAAGGCACTTACCTTCTCTGAGTATGAGTTTTCTCATGTGTAAAATGAGAATAATAAAATCTATAATATGTTTAAAAATGTATATAAGTCTCAAATTAGTTCATTTGGATGAAGTGCTTTGTATATTTTAAAGTACAAAAGAAATATAATTCAACCATTTATCCTAAGCCTCTGGCAGAGGACTGTGTATATGTTTCTTTGTATTTGAGTATGTGTGTATTTGTGTGTATACAGGGGAAAAATTGTTTTCAAGTACCTCTGACAAGGTCTCAAGGTCTTCTGACATTGAATAAGTAATTTAATTTATTAGATCTTTGTTATTTATATAAATGAGAAAATGGGGACTGAGAGGGTTTAAGTGTCTTGCCCATAGTTACAAAAAATAATTAACCTTCACAAGTCACATAAATTCATATAGATATAGAGATACACATGCATATATACACATGCACACAAAGAGACAGTTATGTGCACATGGATATATATATGCATACATTTATATATTCATATGGAGCATACATATATCAGTGTGTTTGATCTATAACCATGCATGTGATGCATAAGATAATAAATAATTATATAACTTATGTATTTCATATGTATAGATGTATATGTAACCTCTGAAGGTCATATATTGTCTGTATCATACTATAACAGATCTTAGTTTCAACCAAGATGGACAAGATGTTCCTTCTTAGTTAATCTTATCACTTCAAATAATATCACCAAGCTACTAATTTAGTCTAGTCTATTCAACACCTCCCTCAGTATCCTGTCCTTTTATTAGAAGACTCTATTGTGGAGCACTAAATTTCTCTTAATGCTTTCCAGTAGATAGATCACTAGCCCTGAAGTCAGGAAGACTTATCTTCCTGAACTTAAATCTGGCCTCAATCACTTACTAGCTGTGTGACCCTGAATAAATCATTTAATCCCATTTCCCTCAGTTTCTCTGTGAAATGAGCTATAGAAGGAAACACAAGAAATGCAAATCACTCAGGTAATTTGGGGCCAAATGGGGTCACAAAGAATCAGAATGAACTGAAACTGACTGAACAATAACAAAATTTGCTTTTATAACAGGTAGAATTTGAACTTACAGCTCACCCCACCTGGTTTCAGCTTCAAAGAACAAGATACTCCCAAGGGAAGGACACTGCTGTCCTTCCCTCTTTCCAGTTTCATTTTGTTTAGTGTTTCCCCACACCTGTTTGATTAAAATCACCATGACAATCCTGACTATCTTTCTTTTTCTTATTTGTATCCCCAGCATTTAGCAAAGTACTTAGCAAAAATTTTTGGTGGTTAACAAGTATTTATTGAATTTAATTTGTTTATTTATTTTGCCTTAAGAGGTTATGGAGAATCATTATGGTAAATAATAGAGCATGTTGGCCTTGGTGTCTGGAGAAACATGAATTTGAGTTCTGCCTCTGACCTTTGGGAATTGTGTGACATAGACCAAATTACTTGATACCTAACTCTCCAAGTTTGTTTCCTAGTTGGTAATAATCGTTGTAATACCTACCTCACAGGATATCATTGTGTCCATGCATTCGCACATGTATAGATGCATATGGATAACATATGTGTATCCTTAGTTATACATGATGCATATATGCATATCAATATAATTACATATGTACCCACACATATGCATATGTATGTGTGTATAGGTATGTGTAAATATACACATACAATATACAAACATCTTACAAATACTATCAACATTTCACAAAAAAGTTGCCTAGGATAAGTAGTTGAAATTACTTTTATTTAGTACTTTTAAATATACAAAGCACTTTATTCAAAAGAACTAATTTTAGCATTATATCAATTTTGTAAGATACTATACTTCTAATATGCCCATTTTATAGGTGAGGCCCATTAAGGTTAAGTGACTTACTTTTATCACTGAAATGCTAAGCCTCAGAGTCAGGAAAAACCTGACACCAAGCCCAACATGCTCTGCAGTATTCCAAAATGGTTCTCCATTTATCTTAAGAAAAAAAAAATACTGCAAAAATCACACACACACACACACACACACACACACACACACACACACACCAAGCCCAACATGCTCTGCAATATTCCAAAATGGTTCTCCATTTATCTTAAGAAAAAAAAAACCTGCAAAAATCACACACACACACACACACACACACACACACACATGCACACACATCATTTATTCATTCCAAGGAAAAAAGTCATTATGGAACAAATAGTTTCATTTTATCTTTACCTAAGTATTATTTTTATTTTCCTTCTTTCGATTTAAACTGTTCTTTGCAAGCGTGGGAACACTCTGTTCTATGAAATTCACAGTACCTTGCATATTGGTGAATACTTAAAACCTCAGATAAATGTATCTGTGTTAACTTTTTTCTGTTTTTGAAGCAGACCATTTAAAGGTCCAGAGTACCACATTCACCAAATCTATGGAATTTTTATCAGTGTCCATGCATGCGCTTTTTTTCCTCCAACTGCATTTATTCATCCACATAGGAGCACAAAGACAAAATAAGCAATGGTTCTTAATATACACTATAATTACAGACATGAGCTGACACAACCCACTTTCAGTAGCAATAACATGACTCCGACAATATCTTCGAGGCATTTTAGTATTGACAGAAGTAGCCTTGTGGTTGGTGATAAGAAAATTAAGTGGTAGGTTTTCTGAGAAAGCATAAGCAGTCTTAACAGTTCAAACGATAAAAATTCTTCCAAGTGGCATACTCAAATCAAACTGCACACATTTTTCATTTAAATGGAATTACTATTAAAGATAGTACACAACGAAATCAGCTTACAAGTTTTCTTACTCTATTTAGTACTGTAAATCCTGTTTCAAAAGTTTTTTTCTTAAAAAGGATATAGACAATTATTATATCTTTAAGAGAAAAGAAACTGTGCCTTACAGTTATAACTATCATTCTATGAGATTTTTCTCCTTCAGAGGTTAGACTATGTGTGTGTGTGTGTGTGTGTGTGTGTGTGTGTGTGTTGTGTGTGTGCATATGTGGATGCATATGGATGTGCTCACATGCATATATTGATGCATATGGATGCACTCACCTGTTTGCACGCCTGCAAGTATTAAACATTAATGTATGAGAGAGGCTTAAGAAAGGCAAAAAAGGTGAGTTTTTTTTAACTTTTTAGAACTTTCAATTTCTTCTCTGCAACATCCCTCTTCTCCTCTACACTGCCGTCTTTTTGATACAGTCTCTCATTAGCCCAAGTCTGAAATACTGCAATAGGTTGCTGGTAGGCCTGCTTGTATCAGGTCTCTCTCAGCTTTTCATTCTCCATTTAACCATTAAAATGACTTTCCTAAAGCAGAGATTTGCCTATGTTATCCCTCTACTCAATAAACTCTAGTGGATCCCTATTGCCTCCAGGATCAAATGCAAAGTCCTCTGTTTGACATTCAAATCAAACTTTAGTAACCTAGCCCCCTCCTACTTTTCCAGAAATCTTACACCTTACTTCCCAGGGCATATTATTCTCTCCTGGCTTTTCCACAAACAAGACACTCTGTCTCTCAGTTCCAGACATTTTCTCTGACTGTACCATATGCCAGTATCACATACCATACTTAGCTCTGCCTAATGCCTTCCCTGATTATCTTTAAGTTCTAGCTAAAATCTCAACTTCTACTGGAAGTCTTTCCCAAATGGTCTTAATTACACCACCTTCCTTTGAATATTTCCTATTATACTGTATATAGTTTGATTTGCTTATATTTGAATATCTTTGAAGACAAAGGCTTGCTTTTGCCTTGTTTTTTTTTTTTTACCCCAGCACTTGGCACAATGCCTTATACTTAGTAGGTGTTTAATATTTATTCGTTGATTGGTGTAAATTATTTTTGAAGAAACATTATAAAAATATTATATTAAGTTATACTTGAGAGGCTTGAGCAAATCTGAAGAGAATGTTTTCCTGACAGAAGAATAAGGATTTTTTTTTCCTACTTCTTTGTTTCATTGTTAATAAATTATTTTTTTCAGTAAATGTGATATATATATATATTCCTAGAAGGACTAATGGTAAATAATTAACTGTTTGTGTGTGTGTGTGTATGTGTGTGTGTGTGTGTGTGTGTGTGTGTGTGTGAATGAAAGAGAGAGACAGGGAGAGAGAGAGAGAGAGAGAGAGAGAGAGAGAGAGAGAGAGAGAGAGAGAGAGAGAGAGAGAGAGAGAGAGAGAGAGAGAGAGAAATGTAATACTATTACTACTGGGAAATGAAGTTTCTCTAGTTTATTAAATAAATATTGATAATCTGGGCATAAAATCTTTGAGTTTATTTGATTGAGACATATCTATGCTTAATTATGTCTATATCATCTATCTCTATCTTTATTTGTATTAAAATGTGGGCAAATAGGTGATACAATGAATAGAACACCAGACCTAAAGACAGGAAGATTCATGTCCCAGAGTCCAAATCTAACCTCAGATAGTTACTAGCTGTGTGACGCTGGGCAAGTCACTGTACCCTGTCTACCTGAGTTTCCTTACCGGTAAAGTGAGCTGAAAAAGGAAATGGTGAATCACCCCCGTATCTTTGACAAGGAAACCCCAAATGAGGTAATGAAGAGTCAGATACAACTGAAAAATAATGACTGAACAACAATAATAACCATATTAGAAATATATTAATTAGAGATGAAATATAGAAAGATACCTCTGGATTACTTTAGAGATCAGGCTAATAAGATTAAATATGAGAGTAAGTTAAGTAGCAGGCTAAGAGGTAACAGCCACCCTGTTAAAGAGAGGGCTTTGTCCTCCTTGAGAGCAACACTGTCCCCCATTGTCCTTTCTTTAAATTGCCTGTGTTAAGCCCATAGTATGCACACAGATTTAATAAAAGTTAGTTGGTAAACTGACTTTGCAAGAAATTAACTGCAGTTTTTGCCTTTGCATTTATTCTTTTCTAACAGGGTTTCAATCATCTAAATACCAAACTATTGATTGCTTTCCCTGTTGCAAGTATCTCACTACTTCAGTTCATCCTTTATCCAGTCACAAAAGTGATTTTCCTAAAGCACAGGTCTGATCATTTCATCACACCACCTCCTCTTGCACCCTACTTCCCCCTGCCACACACACATTCAACAAGATTCTAGATGAGTCCTTGTTTCAGTTTTCATTGGAACGTCAACAGAAAGTCATTCCTTTCTCTATGGGATTGTATGTTGTATTACATTCTACAGTCAATAGGGAGTCACTGAAGTTAATGTGTGTGTGTGTGTGTGTGTGTGTGTGTGTGTGTGTGTGTGTGTGCACATGTGTGTTTGGAGCCTGGGGGTGGTGGTGGCATAGTTAGAACTGTGCTTTAGGAAAATCACTGTGATTGAATAAAAGATTTACTGGAGTGGTGAGAGACTTGTGGCAGACAAATCAATTAATATTTTTAATGCTTAGCTGGCTTTAAAAAATTTAGAATGGAAAAGAACAAATGAAAGACAATTTCTTCAAAAGATGGTCTAGCAGCTGACTTTTATTAAGTCTATGTGCCTACTATGTACTAAGCAGAGGGAATATAAAGAAAGGATGGGGAAGAGGGGTGTGGTAGTAGCCCTACTCTCAAGAAGTTCACAGTCTGTAATGTTAATGGGAGCTGAAGGTCTCCCCCTTGCCCCCCCCCCACCCCGGCCTCATTAACAGGCCTCACATGGAGTACAAGAGAAGCTTGATTAGGATAGACTTATTTTCATGAATGCCCACACCTTTTGTTACTTTGCAATTAGCCAGTGGGTCACAAGGGTTGAGATGTCCTCTGGTTCTGAAGAAGGGTATATATACTCTGAGGTTAAGTTTTGCTTTGGGGCTAATTGGGAACTTGTTCCTGTGATTTGGACAGATAAGGCTCTGGATATCCACTAAGGAATCCCCTGAATTTGAAAATCCATATGTTTATGCTTCTCTCTCTAATAACCGTATATATAGCTTTGGGCAGATAGCTAGAAAGAAGAAAATCACTTGTGCCCAGATTCTGGATCAAAGAATACATGGGTGGGAGGGTATAAGACAAAAATACTGGAGAGATGTGGGATGAGTTAAGATTTGAATGCCAAACAGATGCTGTTATATCTGATGCTATAGGCAAGAGGGATCTGCCGGAATTTATTGAGGGTGGGGGTGGGGTGGGAATGATATGGTAATACCTATGCTTTAGGTACATCACTCTTGTGACTGAAAAAAGGATAGCCTTCAGGCAAACAAACCATGAGTCTACTACAATATTCCAAGAATAAGGAGATGATTGCATGCATCAAGGTGGTGCCAATACAGAGAGGAAAAGGAGTAATATTGAAAAAATGTAGCACAGTATAAACCTTTTCACAGTCCTTAGTACATAGAAGCTGATGAATAAATGCTTGATGACTGATTGACTTATTAATATATAATATATGTATGAATATGTATATATATGTATACATACATATGTAGATGTATATATAAAAGTAATTATGATTACTTTTCCTTGAAATTCTATATATTTTATTTTATGTGTTTAAAAACATTATTTCAAGAAAGTATGCACAGCCTTAATCAAATTGACAATGGGAGCAGGGTACAAAAATGTTTAAGAATTCTGGTCCTGAACAGGTTTAGTTAAAAAGGTGGCATTCTAATTATCAAATTTATGCTTTTCTAAATATCTGTCAAAACTGTTCCAATCTTTCAAACACATCCCATAGTTCTTAGTAAGTAAAAGAATGTTCATACATAGAATGTAAGTGAAGTTGGTAAAAGTAGGGCATTTGGAAAAGATCTTTTTGGCCGCTAACTATGTTCCATTGTACGTTATAGCCATTACCATAAATAACCTGATTAAAAGCTTTTGGCAATGCAACAGATCATCTTTATCCCTCTACTGAGGATCATTTAAGGGCATAACTCATGTGCCCCATTGGCTCAATTGAGTTATGAATTATCTCCCTTATGAGCTTGGGAAACATATCTCATAGCACTCCCAGACAGCCTTGACAGAGTCAGTTAATTCACAGAGTAACCACAGAAAGCAAAACAAACAATGGAATAATGCAAATAAAACATTTAATGTAAGTCATGGCAAATTACTTTTAATGCTTTATTTAAACCGCCTTCCTTCCCCAGGGTTATAGACTAATGGAAATAATCTTTATTATGTACCTAAGCACACATAAATCTGTGAAAGTCAAGAATCTGCCATTGCTTCAAAGTAGTTGTCAGCATTAGTTGAAAAAAAATGAGGAGGATATACTCATGATATAGTTTTTAAAAGTATTAAAAATTTTAATGGAGAAAAATATATCCAGGAAAGAAAAATAAATGCCATAGTGGTGTGTTTTTTACAGTTTCAATTGCTTTTCATTCTATTAGGCTTTTCATAAGGGCAGAAACCCATTAAGTACCAACTCTGAAAAGTAAAGTTCTATCTATGGTATTGCAGAACGGAAAGCAGAGTTAGAATCAGAGGATCTGAATTCATATCCCTGATTTGGTATTTGTAGCTTATCTAAACTTGGACAAATCATTTAACTACTCTGGAACTAAATTCCTTTATATGAAAAAATCAGGTCATTGGAAAGGGTGACTTCCAAGGACGACTTCCTTGAAACTTCTGATTCTTATTTAGTGATGTACTACGATTGTGCTCAATATGTTGCTAAATATTGACATGAATTAGTAGAATAATTTCTCCCTTTAAAATCATTCAATGTTATTTTTTATCAGATTTCTGGATAATTGTTCACTAATTTGGACCACTTCTTCACAATATTGTTAAGTGATAGAAGATCAAAGTGCACAATGAATATTGAAGTTTCTTATTTGATCCCATCTAAATTATTCTCTCTCTATTCCCCTTTTCCCATATGTCTATATTCACATCTATGTGTATATTCACACTTAGATATATATAAATATTTATATTTATATGTATATGCATATACGTATATGTGCATATATACATATGTGTGTGTACAATGATAGCTCCTTAAATTATTGGAATATTGTGTGAATTTATCCCTAATCCTTACTCACTATCATAGTTTCTGGCCCCTTGAAATTTGCTTTTTATTCTGTTATACCTCTGTAACATTGGTTTCACTTGCCTTCAAATCTAGTTTTGATATAATAGTCTGTAACTTGATGATTAATTTGCAACTTCCTATAATATCTTGGGTCTCATAATTTCCATTTCTATCCTGTTTGCCATCACTCCTGAGTTGACAATCTAAGCACTTTTTTCCAACTTTCTTCATCTAAGCATCTCTGGAAAAAAAAAACACAAAATGAATCTCTTACTATCCACTGTATACTTCTGTTATATTATTTCAGTGGAAGCCTCATTTTTAGGAAATCCTTAAGTTTTACTTCTATTAACTGTCTGTTTCATTCTCCACTACAGTGTGGTTCAAACTTTTATTCTATTATCAAGTCCTTCTTATACAAGATGACAGAACTTCCTCACATTTCAGCTGGAAATTGACTTGAAAATCCTGGTTCTACTTCTTTTAACACTCAGTATCCTGATCCATTCATTTCTCCTTCTCAAGTCAAATGCCACCTATCCCAGGGAGGATTCCCAGATTCTCCCACATGGTAATCATTTTCCTTTGCTCAACTCTTACAGATACATTTGTGTATGTATTTTAATATATATTTATCTTGTAATTATTTGTGAATTTGCAATACTATCTTTCCCCAGTGAGACTGTATTTTTATGTGAAGGGTCTCTGACATCTAATTTGTATAACTTGCTCAGGGTGTGTCAAGGTACGAGGTGCTCATTAAGGATTTAATTCATATTGGCTGATGTAACTTTTATGACTATGCAAATGTCTGTGAGCCTTGATTTGAGTAAAGTGAAATTTATAAGCCAAATGAGATTGGGAACTCTTAAGGGCTGAGCATCTTCTGTCTATTCTGTCCTATTATGCCTACTTGCAAGGTTAATGGGATATAAGATCTTCCCTGTCCATTAACAGGCCTATGTGACCAGCTCTAATATATCCTGTATCACAGAGAGTCTGTTGAGGTTGGAGCTTACCTAAAAAGGAGCTTGCTAAGCAGAGGCTTGCTTGTAGGAAGGCTTCCACACCTTTTGCTACTAATTAGGAACTGAATCACGAGGGTTGTGATGCCTTTTGCCTCTCAGAAGTGTATATATACTCTGAATTGGCATTTTGCTTTGGTGATTCATTTATAAGGACAGTTTGGTTTCCTGGTCAAGACTATGAGCAGCTGGATGTTCAGACCCTCTATCTCTCAAATGAAAAGGCTCTCTTGATCCTGGTGTATGTTAAGTGTATAGCAATGTTTCTTTGATTCATGCAGTCAGAACCCTGTCTGTTGTTCTTCATGCTAATTTCTCTGCTTGTATTTTCTCTGATGTTCAGGGAGCTGACTTTTCTCTGGAACTAGGGAATGTAATTAAACATAGGATTGTTAACCCCTTTTTGAGAAGTCTTCCATAGAAAAGCAGATCAAAGAACCTGTGTTAGCAGGCCATCCTGGGTATGTTAGGGTGCTTGCAGTTACACTACTACAATGCTCAATAAAATTATTGCTAAACATAGCAATTGTGCAATTAATTCCGAGTATTTCCTAAGCACTTATAAGGTGTCA
Organism: Gymnobelideus leadbeateri; assembly: GCA_011680675.1. Lineage (NCBI taxonomy): Eukaryota > Metazoa > Chordata > Mammalia > Diprotodontia > Petauridae > Gymnobelideus > Gymnobelideus leadbeateri. The sequence goes on from WOXC01011737.1 coordinate 42,289, forward strand.
TACTTTTTTGCTTGAACTAGCAAAGGATACAAAGAAATGAAAGACATGGGCCTTCATAATAAAGACCTAAGAGTATAGGTGAAGACATAAACAAAAGTTTTCAGGTTTATATGAGATAAGTGAGTGTTATAAAAGTCATGTATAAGATTCTAAAACATATAGACATTAACATAGTTTTAAATAAGAGACCTGAGAGGGCAAGCTATAATTATTTATCAAATCACATTGAAGGAAACGAAGGCTATTTTTTTACTTATTTGTTTATTTTTAGCTTTCATCTTTCATTTTCACAAGATTTTGAGTTACAAGTTTTCTCTGTCTCTCTCTTCCCTCTACCCCAAGATAGCGAGTCAATGAATAAGCCTTCTCCCAATGTATTCTCTCTAATATCCTTCCCCAACCCCACCCAAACTTTCTTGTAGGACAAGATGGATTTATATACCCCGGTTTCCTAGCTGCATATAAAAAACAATATTTTATAACATCATTTTAAAAACTTTGAGTTCCAGAGTCTTTCCCTTCTTCCCTCCTCACCCACCCACATTGGGAAGACAAGCAATTCAATAAAGGTTGTACATGTGTAGTTACACAAAATGTTTCCATAATAGTTACATTGTGAAAGACTAACTATATTTACCTCCATACTACCACACACCCCACTTATTACATTTTCTTCTTTGACCCTATACTGTTTCTTTTTTTTTTTTAATTAAAAAAGTGCTTTATTAACTTCTGTTTTACATCATTCATTTCCGCCAGATTTTGAGTTACAATCATTTCCCCACCGTTATTTCCCTACCCAACCTCCCAGAATAGCAGTCCCACAAGGTATCGCTTCCTCCAATCTGCTCTCTCCTATACCTTCTCCCATACCCCCTTCGACTTTTCCATTAGAGGAAGGTGAATCTTTGTGTCCCAATGCCTGCACATCCTATCTCCCAATTATAAGCAAAAAAGTATTAATAATAGTGTTTATATATATTTGAAACATTTAATGTTAAGACCTCGACTTGCAGATCCATTTCCTTCTTCCCTTGTCACCCATTCCCTCTGGGGTGATATGTAATTTAGTATGTTGTACATGTCTAGCTATGCAAAACATTATCAGAGTAGATATATTGTACAAGGCTGCTTACATTTCCCTCCCACTCATCCCACCCCCCACCTGGTCCATTCCCCACATGATCCTGTCCCTCTTCTATAGTGGGAACTTCCAACCACACCTCACCCCACAGATGCACTCCCATCCATCTTCCCTCCTCTCAACCCCCTTCCCCCTATTCTGCTGCAGATTGAGATATCCCATTTAGTATTTATGTCATTCTCTCCCTGAACCAAATTCAATGAGAATGTGGTTTTGCCTTTTTGCCTTCCTATTCTTCCCCCCCTTACAACCAGTTCCCCTTGCTTCTTCTACATAAGATATTTTACCCTACCCTGTCTCTCCCCATCTCCTCTTGCCACTTTCCTCTCTCACCTCATAATTTCATCCCTTGAGTATTCTCCCTTCCCAACAAATTCAACCTATGCCTTCTATCCATATATAACTGTAACCATCTACACACACATTCACATATGTACTCATATGACTACACACCCTTCTTCCATTATTTTCATACTGAGAAAGATATCATCAGTCACAGTTATTGCTTATCCATATAGGCATGTAAATAGTTCAACTTTGATAAGTTCCTTTTGATTTCTTTTCACTGATTACCTTCCCAGGCATCTCTTCCTTCTTGTGACAGGATGTCAAATTTTCTATTCAATTCTGGTTTTTTCCTCAAGAATGCTTGAAAGTCCTCTATTCCACTGAGTGACCATATTTTCCCCTGAAACAAAATACTCAGTTTTGCTGGGTAGGTGACCCTTGGGTTCATTCCCAGTTCTTTTGCCCTCTGGAATATCATATTCCATGCCCTTCGATCCCTCAGTGTAGAAGCTGCCAGGTCCTGGGCTATTCTGATTGTGTTTCCACAATATTGAAATTGTTTCTTCCTGGCTGCTTGTAGTATTTTCTCCTTGATCTGGGGATTCTGGAACCTGGCTATAATATTCCTGGGAGTTTTCTTTTGGGGATCTTTTTCAGGAGGTGATCTGTGGATTCTTTCAACCTCTATTTTGCCCTCTGGATCTAAAACATCGGGGTAACTTTCCTTGAGAATTTCTTGAAGGGTGGTTTCTAGGTTCTTTCTTTGATCATGGCTTTCAGGTAGTCCAATAATTTTTAAATTGTCTCTCCTGGATCTATTTTTCAGATCAGTGGTTTTTCCCATGAGATATTTCACTTTGCCTTAATCTTTCGTTTGTTTGGATCTCCTTAACAGCATCTTGATTTCTCATAAAGTCATTAGCTTCCATTTGCTCCAGTCTAACACTGAAGGAATGAATCTCCTCAGTGAACTTTTGAGATTCTTCTTCCATCTGGCAAATTCGACTTTTTAAGGCATTCTTCTCCTCATTGCCCTTTTGGGCCTCCTTGGCCATTTGAGTTAGTCTATTTTTTAAGGTGTTGTTTTCCTCAGTCAGGCTGTTGACCCGCATTTCATACTTTTCCTGCATCCTTCTCATTTCTCTTTCCAATTTTTCCTCCACTTCTCTTATTTGATTTTTAAAGTCCTTCTTAAGGTCCTCTATGGCCAGCAACCCGCTCATGGTTTCCCTTGGGGCTTTTGGAGCAGGACTTCTGACCTCACAGTCCTTTTCCTGCTCTATGCCCCCAAAATAGGAGTCTAGGGTTGCATTTTTCTGTTTCCTTTGCCTTGCCATGTTGCCACTTAATTACTTGACTTTTGGGCTTGTTGCCACACTATGGCTTTAAGGCCAGCTAGAGGAATTTTCTTCCCGAATGTGTGGGAGGCAACTTTCATTTCTGGCAAGCTGTAAACCCACCCATGACTTCCACCCTAGGTCACAATCCAGGTCCAGGGAGGTTAAAGCAAGAGTGATTACCCCCCAAGACTGATCTCTGGATCTCCCTACGGTTCTGCAGGCTGGGAGCTGGATCTGCCTCTGAAAACTACAAAATGGCATGTCTCCTCCACGGCTTCTAGCCCCCAAGGGAGGAAGCTGACGCATTCCCCAAATACAAGTCCCAAAGTCCATAGGACACTAACCTCTTACTTTGTCCTAGGCATGTCTATGTTGATAATTCTGGAGTCGCCACAGCTACTGGTGTTCTAGTGTTCCTCCAGCCGGCTGTTGGCCCTGGCGCCCTGAGGATAAAACCTCGGCTCACGGGGACCTCAGTCTCCGCTTGGCTCGGCTTCCCGAGCTCTGAGCAATGCAGCCTCCCAGAGTGCTGCACTGGTCCTACCTGCAGGGCTGCTGGGCTGTCCTCAGAGGGAGGTTAGCTTCTCTGTGTTGTTCTGTGGGTGCTGGGGCTCCAGAAATTTTTCAGAGTCCCCTTTTACATAGTTTGGGGGGAATCTGGGGGCAGAGTGGCTTGGATGAGCTGTTTCTACTCTGCCATCTTCGATGCTATACCTTTTCAAAAGCATTTGCTTCTGACTACCCACTCCCCTAATCTGCTCTACTTTCTATCATGCCTCCTCTTAACCCCCTCCCCCTACTTTCCTATTGGGTAAGATATCCAATTGAGTGTGTATGTTATTCCATTTTTAAGCCAAATTCAAAGAGAGTAAGGTTGAATCAATCCCTTTCACATTCCTGCTCTTCCCCTCCATTGTAAATGTTTTCTCTTGCCTCTTTTATAGGAAATAATTTATCTTATTCTATCTCTCCTTTCTCATTCTCCCAATATATTCCTCTCTTACCTCATAATTGTATTATTTTAGACATGATTCCTTCCTATTCAAGGGTGCCCTCTATCTATGTATACATGTACACACATATACACAGTCACACATGTATTTATAAACACATAAAACCTCCTATACATATATGTGTGTGAGTTTGTGTGTGTGTGTGTGTGTGTGTGTGTGTGTGTGTGTGTATTCCCTTCAACTACCCTCATACTGAGAAAAGTCTCATGAGTTATATTTATCATCTTTCCATGCAGGAATGTAAATAGTTCAACTGTAATAAGTTCCTTATGATTTATTTTTCCTTTTTACCTTTTCATGCTTCTATTGCTTCTTGTATTTGAAAGTCAAATTTTCTATGCAGGTCTGGTTTTTTCTCTTTATTTCTTTTTTTTTCTTTTTTGCTTTTTTGGAGGGCAATTAGGGTTAAGTAACTTGCCCAAGGTCACATGGCTAGGTTTCTTTTTTTTTTTTTTGCTTGTTTGTTTGTTTTGTTTTGTTGTGTGTGTGTTTAGTGTCTGAGGCTGGATCCAAACTCTGGTCCTTCTGACTCCAGGGCCGGTGCTCTATTCACTGCACCACCTAGCCGCCCCTTACAGCTCTGGTATTTTCATCAAGTATGTTTGAAAGTCCTCTATTTCATTAAATGACCATATTTTACCCTGAATATTCTAATCATTTTTTCTGGGTAGGTGATTCTTGATTTTAATCCTAACTCTTTTGACCTCTGAAATATCATATTCCAAGACCTTTGATCCCTTAATATAGAAGCTAATAGTCCAGTCTGTCATAGTTAGTCTTCACAGATATGGTATGTCTGTGATTATATACAACTTTCTTCTGATTCTACTCTTCTCCCTCAGCATCAGTTTGTATAAGTCTCTCCAGGTAATTATGAAATCCGTCATCTCCTCATTTTTTATAGCACAATAATATTCCATTACATTCATATACCACATCTTGTTTAGACATTCCCCAATTGATGGGCACCCCTTTAGTTTCCAATTCTTTGCAACCACAAAAAGGGCTGCTAAAAATATTTTTGTACATATGGGTCTTCCTCCCACTTCTATGATCTCTTAGGGATATAACCCTAGAAGTGATATTGTTGGGTCAAAGACCATGAAATTATTTATAATCCTTTGGGCATAATTCCAGATTGCTCTCCAGAATGGTTGGATCAGTTCACAACTCCACCAGCAATGTATTAGTGTTCCAATTTGTCCACATCCTCTCCAGCATTTGTCACTTCCTTGTTTTGTCATCTTAGCCAATCTGACTGGAGAGATGTGGTATCTCAGAGCTGTTTTGATTTGCATTTCTCTAATTAATAGTGATTTAGAGCATTTCTTCATATGCTTATAGATATCTTTAATTTCTTTCTCTGAAAACTTCCTATTCATGTCCTTTGACCATTTATCAATTGGGGAATGACTTGTATTCATATAGATTTGGTTCAGTTATCCATAAATTTTAGAAATGAGTCCTTTATCAGAGACACAAGTTGTAAAAATTCTTTCCCAATTTCCCACCTCCCTCTTGATCTTGGTTACATTGGCTTTGTTTGTGCAGAAGCTTTTCAATATAATGTAATCAAAATTATCCATTTTGCATTTTATAATGCTCTCTAATTCTTGTTTGGCCCTAAAATCTTCCCCTCTCCACAGATCTGTCAGGTAAACTATTCCTTGCTTTCCCAAATTGCTTACAGTATCATCCTTTACACCTAGATCATGCACCCATTTAGACTTGATTTTGGTATATGGTGTTAGATAGTGATCTATGCCCAGTTTCTGCCATACTGTATTCCAGTTTTCCCAGCAGTTTTCGTCAAATAGTGCATTCTTATGCCGAAAACTGGGGTCTTTGGGTTTATCGAACAAGAGATTACTATATTCATTAACTGCTGGGTCTCCTGTGCCTAATCTATTCCATTGATCCACTACTCTACACCTCTGCCAGTACCAAGCAGTTTTGATGACTGCTGCTATATAATACATATTAAGATATGGCATAGCTAGTCCACCTTTCCTATCATTTCTTTTCATTAATTACCTTGATGTTCTAGACTGTTTGTTTTTCCAAATACATTTTGTTATTATTTTGTCTAACTCTACAAAGTAGTTTTTTGGTAAATTGATTGGTATGGCACTAAATATATAGTTTAGTTTGGGTAAAATTGTCATTTTTATTATATTAGCTCGACCCAGCCACGAGCAATTGATATTTTTCCAACTATTTAGATCTGATTTTATTTGTGTGAGAAATGTTTTGTAGTTGTGATCATATAGATTCCGGGTTTGTTTTGGCAAGTAGATTCCCAAATATTTCATAATGTCTACAGTGACTTTAAATGGGATTTCTCTTTCTATCTCTTGCTGTTGAGTTTCGTTAGAGATGTACAGGAATGCTGAGGATTTATGTGGGTTTATTTTATATCCTGCAACTTTACCAGATTTATTTATTCTCTCAAGTACTTTTTTACTTGATTCTCTAGGATTCTCTAAGTATATCGTCATATCATCTGCAAAGAGTGACAGCTTGGTTACTTCTTTACCTAATTTGATTCCTTTGATTTCTTTTTCTTCTCTAATTGCTACTGCTAGTGTTTCTAGTACCACTGTTTGCTTATCTTGACAGCTAATTACTTGACTTTTGAGGTCTTTGCCATGGTAGAACTCTCCTTCCATTGTGGAGAGAGCTGTGTTTTTGCAACTTTTATCAGAGCTATGAGGGAGACACCCTCTCTACAGACCCCATAAATCTTGTCATGCTAGCATTCTTCACCCTGAGATTGCCACCCAAGACCATGAACTACATCCAAGCAGGTCAAAGCAAGAGCAATTACCCTTTGAATGGTCACATTGTCCCCTTATGATCTCTAGACCAGGATCGAAGGAGACATCCACACAGTAGCAACTGCAGCTGCCCATGTTCCCATCTCTGCTGCCTCAAGAGCAGGGGCTGGGCTAGGCTCTTCTCTCATCCAGTTCCAGCAGAGTTCCCTACTGACCTTTTACTGTCTCTTTGGCATTTATGGGTTGAGAAGTTTGGAAATCACCACAACTGCCATTGATTCACTCTTCTGAAGTCTGCTATGGACTTCCTGGGATGCAAGCCTGGGCCAGAGTAACTTACATGGGACTGTGCTTAGCTCTCAGTGTGGTGCAAAAGACCGTTCCTAACAGCCTGCCAGGCTGCCTTCAGTGGGTGATTTGTTTCTTTCTGTCATTTTGTGGGTTCTGTAACTCTAAAGTTGTTTTGAGTAATTTTTTTACAGGTGTTGGAGGTGGTTGGATTGAGGGAGCTCAAAGAAGTTTCTGCTTTTACTCTGCCATCTTAGCTCCACCCCCATACAATTTATTTATAAGGGGGTGGAAGGATCACTCTGGGGTGCAGTAGTTTTGGTATATTATGGAAGTGATTGGATTTCAGCAAGGCCTGAAAATTGGGTAGGATTTGAATGTTATAAAGACAGGGGGTATTATTATAGAGGGGAAAAAAGGCATATGAGGAAGGGAAGAGATAGCAGAGGTTAAGGCATATTTGTGAAAGTTAATAGATATTTTTAGCTAGAGTGAGAGATGCACATAAGAGAGAAATAAGTAATAGACGTATAAAGGTGCCTTGAAGCTACACTGAAGAATGCTTTGTCTAAGGAGTTGATAGTTTATTCTAAGACAAAAGTAGGAGCTATTGAAGTTGTGAATTGCATGATAAAAGTGGTGTTTTATTGGAAAATGAATATTTTGGTGCTATATAGGGTAGATGAAAACAAAGCAAATAATTAGGAGGATCTTTTAGTAATTCAGAAGCCAAGGAATAGAGTAAAGGTAGCAATAGGAATTCAAAAGAAATAATAAATGTGAGAGGGCTTGAGGAAGATACACTAGATGTATCTCATTTTGAGCATGAACTGGTAATTCTGGGCATCTTAGGGTGCTAGGCAGATATCAAAATGATTTATGAATTTTGGACTGAGTTATTGGACAAATAGTGGCACCATTAATGATATCGGGAAGTAATAGAATCACAAATTCAGAAACAGCAGAACCTCAAAGGTCATGTTATCTAACCCCAACTTTTATAAGAATACTCTCTATAAAAATTTCCAACAACTGGTAATTAATCCTCACATGAAGAAAAATATTTAGGGGAAATGTAATACTACTGACATAATATCAGCTTTGTGGTTAGCTCTAATTGCTAGGATATTGTTGAGATAAAATTACTTCTCTGAATCTTCTACTCATTGTACCTGGTTCATTCCTCTAGAAATAAACATGGTAATTACAATGTTTCTTCCACTTTCTAATCCTTCAAATACTTGAAAACAGTGAATATATCCTCTCTAGTCTTCTCTTCTAAAAGTTAAGCATCCCTCCCTGCCTACAATCAACCTCATATAAAGTACATTGGAGGCCCCTTTGCTTACTTTTCCTTAGATATTTTTTTTTTTTTGCTTTTGGAAGGGGGGAAGTCTGGGCAATTGGGGTTAAGTGACTTGTCCAAGGTCACATAGCTAGTAAGTTTTAAGTGTGTGAGGCCATATTTGAACTCAGGTCCTCCTGATTCCAGGGATGGTGCTCTATTCATTTTGCCACTGAGCTTCTCCTTCCCTTAGATTTTTACCAACATTTTTTTTTTAACCTTAAAATGTGGCACCTGGAACCAAGATTAATGTGCCCTACTTGGGATAGAATGCAATAGTTATCTTACTTCCCTGATTTTCGACATTATGCTTCTCTTAAAATAACTTGAGATCACATTAATTTCTTTTTGATGCTAAGTTACACCATTGATTCATATTTAGCTTATAACCCCAAGGCTGTCTCTAGTTGTACTGATCTATATCTTGCCACTGCACCCAGATAGCTCCAGAGGATAAAGTGAAGCTGGTGACTTTGCATAGTCTTCCCTCACTTAAATCCAATTCCCTTGCAAGCCATGACATCACATTCCTGATATAATGGTCCTCTTTGAGAATGAAGGAAAAATAACAATTTGCAATGCACTAAAATTCCCTATTTTCACATCTCCCTTTAATACAGCAAGTATTATGGAATTAGATTCTTATCCTAAGGGTAGAGATTTAATTTTTTAAAAACTAAAATGTAGAATTTTATTTTTAAGCTAATTTAAGCTTATATAAATATATGAATTTATACTGTATTTTGTATAGACTTATTTGGAAAATCATAGTATCCGAGATTTAGAAGGCATAGGGAGCTTAAAGGTCAAATATAACCTCCTAATTTTTCAGAGGAGGAAACTGAGTCCCTTAGAGATTAAATTATTTATCCGTGCTTACGCAGCTAGTCTATGAGAGACATGGAGACCTCCGGTCTGAGGTAGGATTTGAATCTGATTTTCATGACCCCAAATCCAAGTCCCTTACACCCTGCTGACTCTTAGTATTTTGGTGTTTCTAATAGAATGCAAGCTCTAGAAGGTAAAGGGGAAGTTTAATTTTTTTTTTCATTCCCAACACCTAGCCCAGTTTTTGCCATATTAAAGGCATTTAATAAATGTTTGTTAATTAATGGGGAAAACAAAACAAAACAGAACAAAAACAAACTATGCCTTATCTAAGTTTTGTATCTTTCCCAGAATATAGGAATCTGCTACTTAGACAGTACTAATTTAATACATTTTAAAAATATATTTAAACATTACATGAAGAGACTTCCATAGAGATTGGTCCCACCAGTGAACTAAATGTACTGAGTGACCCTAAGCAGGTAGAAAGACCCATGAGGAAACTAGATATGTGGTTTCTTACAGTACCCTTAAATGAGGAGAAAGCTTTGAATACAAACTGCCTACTTTATAGTTTGCCTCCAGCTAGCTCTAAGCAGTACTTTGATGTTATATGTCTCTTTTCAGGCAAACATATTAATTGAAAATAACTAATCTTTGAAAGAATATTTTGTTAATGCTTCTTAAATTGACATCTTTGGCTAAAAGAAGTCAAAGTACTGGGATCGCAGGTAACTAAGAGTACCATAAAGCTTAATTTTTTTTCCTCCTAAATATTTAATACCAATAAGTCAATAATAATTCAGAAAATCAGAACTTTTAATTTTATTAGTCGTGTTTGAAAATTTGTTGTTAATGTTCAGTTGTGTCCATTTAGTCATTACCCAGTGAGTCATATGGTCCATGGGGTTTTGTTCCAAAGATAGTGGTTTCATTTGCCATTTCCTTCTTTATCTCATTGTATAGATTAGGAAACTAAGACAAATAGATTTAAGTGGTTTGCCCAGGGCCACACAGCTAATAAGTGTCTGAGACCAGATTTCAACTTAAGAAGATGTGTTTTCCAAAAGGCCCAGTACTCTATCCATTGTGCCACCTGAATATTCCTGCCATAGCATACTAATGTAAAAAAAAAAAAAAAAGATTATGCAAAACTTTTAGACACTGGATTGTAATCTAATGATTTTTAACTTTGAAAAATGTTTTACAAAAATGTTGTTAGTTTCAAGGTTTCAGAATGTTAAAAAGGTAGCATATTTACATTACACAAAATTTTCCCCCTGTTTTTTCAAGTTAATATTTTTCGTTTGCCCATCATCATTATTGTATTTGTTATTACTGAGTGATTAAGTTACAGTAACTATTTTAAAAGCTAAAATTGCTAAATATATTTGACAATTTAGGTTTTTATTTTTTATGATTCACATTAAAAAGAAAAGCAGGAGGCTTATCAATTAAAAAACAAAACATAAATATTTTGGCCATTTCACATATAATACACTGAGTCTCATTTATTGTTGTATTATCTATATGTATTCTCCCCCCCCCTCCTACTTTCCCTCCTCTCCTCCCTTCCCACTTGCCTCCTCTTCCTCTTTATCAACAGCAGCAACGGCATCATAATCATTATCTGCACCATCAGCATTATCTTTATCATTAGCATCATTATAATTTTCTTCTTCCTCTTCTTTGATTATTTTACTATTCTTCTAGATGACGATGACTTCCAGAATTTCATACCCATCCTTAGTTCCTCATCTAAGCTCCATGCTCTTATTAACAATGTGCTTTTGGGCATTTCAAATTGGATGATCCATAGATCTCAAAACTGAATTTGTTCCCCCTTCCATAAAATAATAAAAAAATAAATAAATCAAACACTTTACAAAAATCCATTCTTCCTGTATACTCCTATTCTCCCAGGTTCATAACCTCACTTCATCCTTTATTATTTTCCCATTTACCAAATATAGCCAATCTTTGCATAATTTCTGTTATTCCTAACTCTATACTATCCATCACATCATCCTTTACTTCTATTTACATAGCTGCTATACAAATTTAAGCCTCTATCATCTTGTACTTGCATTACAGCATTCTATTAGGTCTTCCTATCGTAATTCTGTTTCTAAATTCAATCTATCTTCCACACTGCTGAAAATGAACTTTTCCTCAAGAATAATTATCATCATACTACCTCCTTTCCCTATGCAACAAAGTCCAGTGACTTCACATTATTTTGAGTATCAGATATAAACTCTTCTATTTCACAATTAAAACTCTTCTCAATCTAGCCCCCAAACTACCTCTCCAGCATTATTACACATTATTTACATTTACATAAACTATGGGACAGACTTATTGCTTTCCCTTATATATATACTTAAGTCTTCCCTATCTGCCTTTATATTGGCTACTTTGCATGACTGAAATCCACTCCCTCCTCAATTCTGCCTTTTAGAATCCCCAGTTTCCTTCAAGATTCAGCTCAAACATTACCTTTAATTTGAAGTTTTTCCTGTCTCAAAACTTCTAGGTTCATTTTCAATCAAACTTCACATTTTATATATTTCACATATATTTTCATTGTTTTATAATTGCATGGTTTTTTTTTTTTTATATTGGCACAGAATCCATTTTGGAAAAAACAAACAAACAATCAAAAAACCTCACACTCAATGTTTACATTGGAAACATTTTGTGAGAAAAAGACTCACAGATGAACAATTTCTCTTTAGCAAAAATCTCATTTCATTTTCAAGCCTTGGAGACTTCTGAAACCTAAGGAAAATTCAAATGAAAGATGTGCTCCATTTTGAAGGTTGAAGGTAGTGGTGTGAAGGAATTGAGAATAGGAATACTTTCGAAAATAGCAATGATGTAAAAAATAAACATAAGAATCGTGTGTGTGTGTGTGTGTGTGTGTGTGTGTGTGTGTGTGTGTGTGTGTGTGTTTGAAAACCTAATAGAGGACTTAGCATCCGATTTGGGTGGTAGAAAATTTGAGTAAGGAGAGAATGGGTTATAATAAACTTAATGAATGAATAGGGAAGAGGTAGGGGATGGACAAGAGAGTAGGCAAGAATTGGTAATTCAAGAGGAATCAGGACCAGGAATGTCCTCCATACAAATGCAGGCCTCTGGAGCAAAGAGGACAGATTCAGATGGTTTATATCCACACTGGCTCAGTGTTCCTTGGCAAAGCCTGTGCTAAAGAAAAAGACAGAAAATTTAGTGCCTCAATACAATACTCCTTATGAAAAGTGTAGCCAGGAAACCAATGGACTGGATTCAGTGGTAAGAAAAGGTTCTCTGGGAAGACAGGGTGAGAGATAGACATCTGGATGACGTGGGTCAGGGAAAACTGACACAGACCTCCCTGGGACAGACTTGGGAGAAGAAGAGGAACAAGATGGGAAATGGCCTGGAACTCATTTTGACTAAGAATATTATCAGAGATATAATCAAAAAAATCATAAAAGCTCCAAAGTCATTAAAACTTCATCATTTTGTTTTCTCTAACCTTTAGTAACATTGGGAAAAATAATATCTAATTAGGAGGATTTTAACTTTGCCACTTTATTAGTGGAAATAAAGAAAATAAGTGTATTACTGTTAAGGCAATGGATTAACTGGTTTTCTATATGTATAATGACTTCAGATAATGCATAGCTTAGAATAGTTTAACAAGGAAAAAAATAATCTCATGTCATAATAAAGACATCTAAAGTTACAGAGTCTGATAATAAGACAAACCACAAAAAAGGGATAATCTTTGGAAGCATGCGTTATTAGATGATAATATGCTACATTTTAATTGTGCTTGGAAATTCAAGGATGAAACACAAGGAAAAGAAGAATTTACTCGGGAATATTATTGAAATGAAACACCAAATTTACCGTTTTCCAAATGCTGTTTTTAAGTCTCACTTTTTTATTATACATTAACTATTTACTTGTGAAACTTCTAATTTTAGAATTTTAAAAATTTTATAATTTGGATCAAGAAAGGGAATGACAATAGTTACATCTCCAAGGTCTGTCATAGAACTGAGCTTTTAAATTGTAATTAATCGTTAGCTAAAGCAAAAGACAATAAGTTTTCAAATCAACTCTGCTCTCTTCTCTTCAAGCTGTTCTTCCATCCTCTGACTGCTTCCCACATACCTGAGGATAATTTTCATCAGCAGTTGAGTAAGATCTCCAAGGTCATAGTCTAGTATATAGCACAGGGACAATGGCCTCCCTTCATGTCTCTCCAGCCTCTAACACTCAAGATGAAAAAAATATGATAGCTCTCAGAAGCTGGAGGGGAAGAGTGTTTAGAAGGAAGTAGTATATAACTGTAGCTTAATTAGGAAATACCTAATCAGAGCACTAGGTGACAATTGCAGCTACCTTTTGATATCTCCCAAAGCTTCAAGTTCTACCAAAGGAAAGAAGTAAAAAAGACACCAAACAGAGATGGCCATGCACCAAATGCAGGCTTAACTAGGCAGTCTTGAAATCACAGGGCATCCTCTCCCCAACAGAAGATATATAAGTTATCCTAACACATTGAGGCTGGCATGAAGGAAAGGTCTGGCAGGTGGAATTTTCTTTTTCTGTACTCAGGGTGTTCTAGCTGAGAAGCCAATAAAAGTACCTTCAAAGTAGACAAGTGGAAGAGTTGGGCAACGATCCCTTCATCACACATCCTCAAGGGAGTACTACACAAGAATGCCTTGAGTTATAAAATAAAGTAGTTTAAAAAATTTCATACATACCCAGTGAAACAATTGTTTCATTCATATTGTTCCTCAGTATCAATAGGAGTTAAGTTACAAAGGTTGTGAAAGGACCATCTGGGAGATTTTGTTAAGGGCTATTAGATAGCCAGGTGAAAGGGATGGGGAATAGATTGTTTTGTTTGTTTGGTTGTTGTTGATTTTTTTTTTTTGCTTTTTCCACTCACAACAGCTTTATTAATGTTAATGTTTTCCTTATATAACTTACAATGGGCAGCAGTAGGGTTTTCTTTTCTTTTTTTCACTTTATATATATTTTTAGTTTACATTGTTAATTACATTGTTCATTTCCACAAGATTTTGATATACACATTTTCTCCCCATCTTTTCCCTACCCACAACCACCACAAAACATCGATTCCACTGTATGTGCCCTCCCCAATCTGCTCTCTTCTATATCCTCCCCTTTCCCTCCTCTGACATTCCAGTAGGGCAAGATGGATCTCTATACCCCAATGCCTGTATATCTTATTTCCCAGTTCCATGTAAAATAAATAAAAATAATGATAATAATAACAATACTATTAATAATAATATAATATATATTTTTGAACATTGGATTTTAAAACTTTGAATTCAAGATTCTTTCCCTTCCGCCCTCATTACCCATACTTGCTGGGAAGATAAGAAATTCAATATTGGTTGTTTATATGTAGTTATACAAAACAGTTCCATAGTGGATATATTGTGAAAGATTGATTATATCTCCATCATCCTACCCTGCCACCCACTTATCCTATTCTCTATTTTGACCTTGTCCCTTTTCCAAAGTGGGTGCTTCCAACTTCCCTCTCTTCTAACCTGCCCTTCCCTCCATCACCCCCCCTCTGATCCCCTTCCCCCCTCCTCTCCTGTAGGGTGGGATACACTTTTTAGTGTATATGTCATTCACTTCCTAAGCCAAATTCAATGAGAATAAGGTTAACCCATTCCCTTTTGCCTTTCTGTTCTTCTCTTCCATTATAACAGTTTTCCCTTGTCTCTTCTATATGAAATAATTTGCCCCATTCTATCTCTCCCCATCTCCTTTCATTATATTTCTCTCTCACCTCTCAATTTCACCTTTTAAGTATCATCCCTTCCTATTCAACTGTTCCTGTGTTTCTATGTATACCTGTATACATATATACATACAATCACATATGTATTCATATGCCCATATGCCCTCCTATATAGACATATATATGTATGTATATATACACGCACATATTTACATTCCCTTCAATTATTCTCATACTGAGAAGTTTCATAAGTTACATTTATTGTTTTTCCATATAGGAATGCAAATACTTTGGCTTTGATAAGTTCCTTATGATTTCTTTTCCCTGTTTATCTTCTCATGCTTCTCTTGCTTCTTGTATCTGAATGTCAGATTTTCTATTCAACTCTAATTTTTTTTTCATCAACAATCCTTGAAATTCCTCTATTTCATTGAATGACTATATTTTCCCCTGAAACATAATTAGTTTTGTTGGGTAGGTGATTCTTGATTTTAATCTCACCTCCTTTGACCTCCAGAATATCATATTCCAAACCCGTCATTCCTTCAGTGTAGAAACTGTCAGATCCTATGTTATCCTGGTTGTGTTTCCAAAATATTCAAATTGTTTCCTTTTGACTTGGTAATATTTTCTTCTTGATCTGGGAACCCTGGAACCTGGCTATGATGTTCCTAGGAATTTTATTTTTGGGATCTTTTTCAAGATGTGATTGTAGATTATTTTAAGCTCTATTTTGCCCTCTGTTTCTAAAATATTGGAACATTTTTCCTTGAGAATTTCTTGAAGAATGATTTCTATATTATTTTTTTTTTTGATCCTGGATTTCAGGTAGTCCAATACTTTTTAAATTCTCTATGCTGCTTCTATTTTCCAGGTCAGTTGTTTTTCCAATGGGATATTAAACATTGACTTCAATTTTTTTCATTTGTTTGGATGTTTTTAATTTTGTCTTGATTTCTCATTAAGTCACTAGATCCCAATTTCTCTAATCTAATTTTGAAGGAATTATTCTCTTCAATGAGCTTTTGAGATTCTTTTTCCATGTGACTAATATAGCTTTTTAGGGCATTCTTCTCCTCATTGGCTTTTTTTTGCCATTTCAGTTAGTCTATTTTTCAAGGTGTTATTCTCTTCGCTCAGGTTGTTGACTCTCTTTTAATGATTTTCTTGCATTATTACAATTTCTCTTCCCAGTTTTTCCTCCACTTCTCTTATTTGTTTTTCAAAATCCTTCTTAAGCTTCTCTATGGCCTTTAACCAGTTCATATTTTTTGCAAGCTTTTAGTACAGGAATTCTGTTTGTTTTCTTCCTCCTCTTCCATGCTTTGTTCTTTTTTGTCCACAAAATAGGAATCCAAAGTCTGATTTCTGTGCTTGCTTTGCTTCCTTTCCTTGCTCATGTTACCACTCAATTACTTGACTTTTGAGCTCTTTGCCAGAGTAGAACTCTGCTTCCAGAGAGGAGAGCTTTGTCCCAAATCACTGGGATTTTTGCAGCTGCCAGAGCTATCAGGAGGGCAAAGCATGCACAGCAATTCAACTTTGCAAGAAAAATATGAACTGGTTAAATTAGAATAATGCAAGATGAGGAGGAGAATGAGTTAAAAAGCTGAAGGGCTGAGGCACAGCAGCTATGCAGATGTTGTTACATGCTACTTCAGATCTCCTGGCCAGCAGATTGTAGTGTGACCAAGTCACCAGTCTGAGACATAATTTCTCTTGCTTTAATCTGCTTGGATCTTGAATGCTGTCTAAGATGTTGGTCCTGGGGTGCATGAACAGGTGCCAGAGTTGGTGGAGGCATTAGAGAAGGCACCAAAATAATACACTTCTTTTCCTTGCAAGGAAGAACCAAGAATAGGAATCTAGACAAACTCACATGGTAGGAAGAAATCGAATATGAGTGAACTCTGAAACTAAGAACAATGCTAATATAACAAGTGATAGGCTAATATCACAATGCCAGTTTATATATACATACATACATTATATATATACATACATACATACATACATACATACATACATACATGCATACATACATGCATACATATGGACCTAAATGACAGCTAAAATCAAAGTGATCCTTCTATGGGGGGAAATGACAAGCAGTAAAGGAATACTTTTAGTAGTCATCAAAACCTAGCTGAAGATTCATAGTGTTAGTCCAAGTAGAATGGGAATTCAGCAGAATTCTAATTAGGCAGCCAGATAATTTTGAAGAGGAATACTATGCAGGCAAAGGAACCTAATCCTGGTAAAGTGGAACTAGAATGAAGAAACTTAGTCACTGAGTAGGCAGAAGGCACTATTATGAAGGCTGTAGTCTTCAAGTAGTACTTAGATTTTCCATAAAAATTGTTAATGGAACTTCTTCCAAAATTTTCAAGGTGCATTATACATGTAAAAACAAGGAGCTTCTAACATCGTCAATAGTGTGTTTTGTGAGATTATGTTCAATGATGCATAAAAAGAAATTTCTCTTAGAAAATGCATAAGTATAACATTTAATACAAATGATTACATTTGTGGATTGCGTGAGCTAGTTATGTTAATCTATTAGATAACTTATCTGCTTGGGTAATTTTAGCTCTAATACAAAATCCCTTCCTTTCATTAAAAAAAAATCATGCAATCAAAAGGAAATGAAAAAGGTTTATAGCTTTCAAATAGTCCAGATGGTCCATTTATGTGGTGTCTGGTACAGAAAGTAGAAGCTTCAAGGTGCTCTTATCAGATACAAAATTACAGTGTCTCAGTTGTAACTTTGGATGGGGGTGTTAAGCAGAGTGGGCATTGAGGGGAGGAACAGAAAAAATGAGGAGAGAAGTTCATAGAAAATGTCCTCATGCTACAATCCACAGTTCTTTTCTTCTGGTATAGGTATTAATAATACTAGTTCTTTTGCAGTTTGTGTTCAATATCAGGACAAAATGAGATTCTTGTAGATCACTCAACACTTAACAAAATGAGATTTACTTAGCTAGAACTGGAGAATAGACAAAAGGTACAGGTATTGATGCCATTTCTTGCTGATTCAACTAATAGAAACTCCCTTGCCTGAACTGTCCATCATGATACCTGGATATCTAGTTCTAGAGGCTTCTCTACCTTCTACCCTGGTGTAAAGCCAATGAAGAGCAGCTCTCCTGAGGACTGCTGCTGTGAATAACTTTAAGAATCTACATGCATAATATAGTGAACTCTTTATTCAGCAATAAACTAAAGTAAAATATTCAAGAAACTAAAATACAACATTCACAACAATATAACATATAGCTTATTACTAAGGTTGCCACATAGTCTTAAATAAAACAAATCATTCAGTGTTACAATCTCCTTAGTTAATACAGTGTTCAAGCAAAATCTTTCATTTTGACTCCAGGCTGACTTCCAATCATCCTTAAACCAATCATCTCTAAGGGATAACAAGAAAGTACAAGCAACCACCCACCCCTAGGTTGCAGTAAGTCATAATCTCATCAGTTAATATGGAGTACCCAAGTAAAGTTCTCTTTCATCTTGGCAGAATACTGGCTTCAAATCCCACAGCTCCTCCTCTGTGGGATTACTGCTCCCATCTCTTGCCAGTATTCACGTATAGATAGCTCTCTGCTCAATTTCTATATCTCAGCTTACAAGGACAACTCCACTCCAAGCTCTTTGCAGTTTCTGTTTCTAGGAAACCAAACCCTAACAGGGCTACAACAGTATTCACATACATATCCAGCACTATCATCTCAATTTACTTTCGGTCTGACAAAATAACACAAATCAATAGAGAAAGCTTCTGTCTGAGAAATCAAACACAACTCATTAGTAAAGTCCCAGGACTTCTGTAACAGCAGTAAAGTCCTATTTCAACAGATGAAATGCTTTGTTCTGAAAAAAAAATAACATCAACACAGACAGAAGACACAAAGTGCTGACATCACAAACATTTTTTTTCTCTTAGCTCTCAGAAAGTAACACAGATTAATAGAGTGCTGAAATTACAAGCATTTTCTCTCTCCATTCTGCTTGGTCCAAGCTCTACTCAAGCTTTTCTCTGCTCTGCTCCTTCCTCTTCCACCTTTCCTGTTTCTCTCTTTTGGCAAGCTCCTTTCATTGTGGACTCCATGTGGTGACTTTAGGGCTATTAAGGGGAGGGAATGTTTCCAAACTCCCTTAGACCTATTAAGAGCAACACAATGTATACTGTTTCCAACAAAGACTTGAAGCAATCAAAGGAGAGGCTCGAAGACCCTTGGATAGCTCAAACAAGCAGTAGCTATACTTTACTTGCTGTTGCCAGTAGTGAATAAGAAATAAGGGCAAAACCTTGAGGCTATAATTTTCTGAGACAAGCATATCTATAGGATTGATTCAATATTTTTTAAAGAAAAGCTAACTTAAGTTGCAAGAGGCAAATTTGCAAGGGTTAGGTTGTTGCTTGGATTATACCTTTCCCAAAGAGATAGTAATCCTCACCAATTACCTATCAATAACCGTCCACAGAGTAGGAATGTCAGCTGAGTTGAACAAGCAACATACTTTGGAGGAGGGATTGTAGGTAACATGAACCAGGCAATAAAATTACTATTAACAATTTACTGTCATCTTCCTTCAGATCTCAGTGGAGAAAGTTAAGGACTCTGAAGCCAAAAAACTTGGGAAAACCATTGCTTCCAGTCTCCTGTCCACAGTCATCATTCTGAGAAACAGCCATCTCAAAAATGCAGCCTGGCAACTGATTCAACAGTGATATTTGGAGCTCTCTGACTGGAATCAAGAAAACCTCAGTTCAAATGTAGACTCAGACAATTACTAACAAAGTTACCCTGGACAAGTCACTCAATCTCTGCTTCAGTTTCGTCCTCTGTAAAATGGGGTCTATAAGAGTACCTATGTTTTAGAATTTTGAGGACTAAATAAGATAATAATTGTAAATTACTTGCCATAACCCCAAGCACACAATAAGATCAATATGAATGTTTGTTTGTATTAGCAACTCATTGAAGATTTACCTAAAAATGAAAATTCGCATCACCAAAACCCTTGGTATTATCAAATGGTTCAATATCAGAAACTGATTTGATTTGTGTCATTGGCAATGACATCAAAGAAGTGGCATTGATATCTTTTACCACTGTACCCTAAGGACCATGGGACTTTCCCATCTTACTTGAGGTTTAAACCTTTCTTATGCATTATCTCTCCTCATTAGAATGTGAACTCCATGACAACAAAAGCTATCTTACTTTTTACTTGTATGGTCAGTACTTTTCACAGAGTATATGCTTTATACATATACTATCCATAGAGTCATTCAATCCTGAAATGGAAAAAGAAAAAAAAAACATGATAAAAAATCCTATGACACACCTCTAACCAAAAACTTCACTGAATCAGTAAAAAGAAAGAAAGATGATCAGAGGTAAAGAAGCAGGAAAACAGCTCAAAATCAGTCTGCATCAGAGTCACAGAGGAAATTGAATACAACTTTTGCAAGCTCTGTCCTGGGACTTTTAATGTAACTTATTTAGACATACTTAGTCTTTCCAAAAGGTTGCATCAAAAACAATAACAAAAAGGAATGTTAAGGAATGTCAATAAGAATATTGCCTTTTTTCTTGATGATTATTGTAAAAATGTAACTATGTATTATTGGAAGTAATTTGAGTAATCAATGGTATTACTTGAAATATGTAATAATCTAATAAATGGGGTAACTGTGGAAGCTTAAATACTAGGAACTAGCATAGGATTTATAGGTGTTGCCATTTAGGTTAAGTTGTTATGTATGCCTACATGGGTTTGTATAGATGTGGCATACAGGGATTCAGGAATGTTTACCCCTGGTGTCTCTTTTCTCCATACTTTTCCAAGGAACACTTGGAGTCCTTCTGGAGGCAGTGGGAAAACCAGGAGTTTGCTGCCACAAGGTTATATACATTGTTCTTCTTAAAGAGTGAGTACTGTAGACTTATTCCTATCTGCCCTTCCCCCCTTATATTTTTAATTTGGGGGAAATAATTTTGAGTTTCAAGCTATGTTGTTGATTGCTATAAATCAGAGACTTTTGACTCCCTTCCCACTAAATGTCAGTTACACAAAGGTCACTCACTGTCAATAAGAAATAAAGCCCATTTATAGAAGCTGAAAGCATACATAAATAAGTGAAGTTGTATAGATTGAAATTCATAAGAAAACACCCAGGATGAATGACTTCTCCCAGTGTGAGTGAGATATCGCAATAAAAGAGTGACAGAGAGAGACAGAGAGTCACAGAGAGACACAGAGAGAGACACACAGAGAGAGACAGAGACAGAGAAAGACAGACAGAGAGACAGAGAGAGACAGAGAGACAGAGAGAGGGGACAGAGAGACAGAGAGAGACATAGAGAGAGCTCCTGATCTCAACAAGGGGAATTTGCCTTGAGTCTCTAATGTGGAAAGTTGGTGATAGGTGCTTGATGAAGATGCTGGCTCCTCTACCTATCAGTTTCTTGCAATGATCATTACATGTATTAAGAGGCCAACACTCCTTCTCTCTCAGGCTTTCTTCAGCTCCTCCCCTTTATGTAGACATGAATCATTAAGTTACAAATAATGCTGAGAAGTGTCTTATGCAAAATTTTCTTGAGCCCCTTTTTGCACTAAGACACTGGGGAGTTAGATACCAAGTTGAGAAAAAAAAAAACTATTGGAAAGGATGACTTACTGATAAGATAGGCAGCTGTTTCCTTAGGTTCTTTATATTTTGACTCATGATTAGAAGTGGACAACTTCTAGGAATGAGGGAGAAAGAATATTAGAGATATGTGGTTACAAATGTTTCTGCTATACTTACATATGCCTAATAACCTAATTTATATATTTAGTTTGATATAAATAACATTAAAGCACATTTACACATTTTTTTTAGAATTAGCAACATAATTTTTATTTCATTAGGTCAAGTTTTCTTTACTTGGCTTCTTAACAAGAGATCTGTGAACTTTTTTTTTTTAATAATCACTTTAACATAATTTATTTTCTCTGAAATTTGGTTGTTCATTATATGTGTTTGAAAATATTCTGAAGTTTGTTTCAAGGACTTCACCAGACTGCCAAAGTGAACTATGATAAAAAAGGGGGTTAAAATTCCCTATCTTAGGTGCTTACATACTCTGAATTTTTAATTTGTATATAGTTTTTATTTTATTGATCTCTTTGTAAGAAATACACATCATTTCCTACATGCTTCTTTAGATATGTGTAAACTTGCCTCCACCAGGGTTAGTGGCTCATAAAACTCTAAGAACAGCAAAGCAAATATGAGTTGTGCTACACCACTACTCCACTACTGGATTGAATCCCTCATAACTATTTTTTAAATCAAAGTATTCCTTTTCAAAGTCAAATTCTGACTAGATAAACCAAAAGAAACAAACAATAACAACACAACAAGGAGCTGCCAATAAAACCATTATTTTCCAATCATTGATATTTCAAGTTAACACTAAAATTGGGATTTCTGTGAAGATCTGGGTTAGAAAATATGAAGGTACATTAAATATTTCAAGACATCATGTCACTAACAAAACCAGTCTTATAAACATTAAAACCAGGCCACCGGTGGTCTTGATAAGATGCATCCAAATGAACAGATGGCCAATTTATAGGACCCAGGTATAAAGAAATGGGATTTGGCAACTCTATAAAAATGTAGTTGATTTAATCAAGTGACTGATGATGTTCAGGATTTATTGTAGCAGAAATAACAAAGGTGAAAGAAAGCATCTTTTAATAAATTAATAAACAAATATATAAAAACATTTTCTTTCCCAGTCTTTTATTTTCTTCCTCCCTTCCTTCCTTCCTTCCTTCCTTCCTTCCTTCCTTCCTTCCTTCCTTCCTTCCTTCTTTCCTCTTTCCTTCCTCTCTCCTTCTTGCCCTCCCTCCTTTTCTATATGGCATGGTTTTGCATATGAAAAATGGGAATGTTTAATTGTTTAATTTTTAATATTTAACCTTTGACCGTTTTTTCACTGGGAGCTGGCTCTTGATTACATAGACACATAAATATATGTGTAGGCACATACATACATAGCTGCCTACAACTTATCTTTTTACCTTTAGTATATGGAGCATCATAGTCAGTCCTACCTATCTTTCACTCTTTCTTAGATCTTTAGAGAGTAATTGATGAACATTTTGTAATACTGATTCCTATGCAACTGGATGACTTGTCATTTTACCTAATTCCCTTTGTCCGTGGTTTCTCTAATTCTGGAAATAAGTGTTTTCTTCTTTCTAAGACATTTTCATCATTTTTCAAAGCCATGTTTATATGCCACCTTTTTAAAAATCTCTTCTTACTAGCTCAGGCAAATTTGATGAATTCTTCCTCTCTGATCTCTTCCTCTTGTTGTTTTGCTTATTTTCTTTTGGTACTTCAGATGTCTATCATCCTAATAACTTGGAAATATATCTTGTCGGGTTTTCAGGCAGAGTACTGGCAAATGGGAGAGAAAGTCAAAGTGACTTTTGTTCATTGGTGGAACACGTTACTTAGTTGATTCAGGCCATAGGTGGCAGTGGCTATGGTTGTACCTTGTTATATGTCTTCTATTGATTCTACTGTGCACTGAACTAAGATCACTAAGATCCCATTATTGCATTGTCTGTATCATATCTGAAATGTAATTGGCACCTACCATAAGCTTATTGATTAATTAGGTGATAACTTGTGGGGTTGTTTCCTCCCAAATCTTGTGGCTTTGAGTGTCGGTTAGACTTCTACCTCTTCGAAGGTGATTGTATACATGAGCTTTCTGTACTTTCTACCTGTCCCCTTCTTCCCAGGCAGGACTTTCCACTCCAATGATAAATTATCAGATTCTCCTGTAAAAGCCCCCTCCCTATTTTACCACTAATGCCTTGCTGGAATGTTTCATCATTACCTTGTAGTTAGTAATGCATCTTAGAGTTCAGAAGGACTTTAGAACATATCTAATCCAAAGCACATCTGAAGAAAGAATCCCCTCCACCTCAGAACCAAAGGGTCATCCAGACTTACTTAACAGTTTTCAGTAATTGAGAACTAATTACTTATGCCCACAAAACATTCTATTATGGGATAATTCAGATTATTAAGTATGTCTTCACCTGAAGCCTAAATTGCCTTTCTGTAATTTTAGGCCACTGGTCCTATTTCTGCATGGTGAAGCAGAAGTATGCCCACCCTTTAATTATTTTAAGACAGCTAAATCTGCAACTTGCTAATTTTACGACCCTTGACAAATCCTTCCTCTGACCGACGTCCAGTCCTTCCCCCGCTACCTTGACTATTTTCACAACAGGTGAATATATTCCTAATTATGGTTCAGATATGTATAGTCTTTAATTATAGTCAGTTGCATACACATCTTGCCTGCTTTATTTTTGTTTTATAGGACTGGAATTAATGTTGTTTTGCTGTTGTTGTTTGTTTGTTTGTTTGTTTTTTGTATACCATTATCACCTACCATGCAGGAAATGCTCAAGAAATTTTGGCTGAATGACTGAACAGATGAATAAATAAGTCCCTATTTCCCATAAGGATATTTCCCTGCTTTTTTCATATTTTGTTAGTAGTTTACATGTTACTTAGTTGATTCAGGCCATGACTGGTCTTCCTACAAGCCCTCCTCTTATTTTTTATTTGTAACTATCTTTTGAGGTAAGGCAGGTCATTGAGAAACTTTGACAAAAATTCAGGAACTTAGAATGATGCATAAAATGCACTTCTCCCACTTAATTATCTACTGTGTGTTTGTCCTTCTTGAAGAGAATGATGACATCAGGGAGATGATGGCATGACTGACACTTGACTTTGATTTGTGTGAATGAGGGCTGTGCAAGGTCCCTAGCCTCAATTTTCCCTCTCTGTAAGCTTATAGAGTATGCCAATTTGTTCTCTGGGAGTAGGCAAACAGAGAGCCATAAAAATAAATCTGCACAATTAAAATGAAGGTTAGCAGCACTTTAGACATTAATATCTGAAATTTTTACTTACCATAAACATGTTTTAGTTCTTGTCAGGGAACCAGACTTTTATAGAACATTTTTATGGGTTTCTTCACTAAAATAAAACCCTATAGTCTGGTTTGAATTTGAATTCCTTTTGTGGAATTCCTTTAGAAAAAGAATTAAAAAGTGTCAAGAGTCTTGTTTAACAAATTTTTATGCTTATTTTTACATTCATTAAAAAGATCCAAACAGACATTTTCAACAGATAAATGTTATTTGTAGTTTGGCATCATTTAAAAAATAATTCATGGTGACTGTGAAAACTGTAAATTTTGCCATAAGCAGTCTATGACATCAGCTGTCTTTTTTTTTTTTTTTTGATAAAATGACATATTACTAAAATTGTAGTAAGGAACAGATAAGTTT